>CM041786.1:50922876-51127876 GCA_023375725.1 Nephotettix cincticeps | reverse complement strand
TACAAAACCTCCCAAACTACCCGTTCCCATTGACTTATATGTCTGGTTTACGAACTCGTCCGAGCAAATTCAGGAATACACGTTTCTACCAAATTTGGTCTCGATCGGACCATTTTTATGAGAGTTATCGTGTTCACAGACACATATATGTTATATATATAGAAGTTGAGTTTAGCTGGCACAACGCGGCTTCTTAGCCACGGCCGCTCCACGGTGGCGCACGGGCCCTGTATTCTAACTTTAAAAGTGCATTTTCTCGGTTATCCGTGAACGGATTTCGTTCACCAAAGTACCGATTTGAAATTAAAATTCCAATCTTTTTTGTATCTAGTAAAAATTTTATAAAATTAATTATTTTTTTGGTATTTTAATTTAAATATTTTTAACCACCGCCATTTTGAAAATATAAAAGAAAATTAAATAGTACTTTGTAAATATTTTTCTCTTTAACCAATAAATATGTGTGCAAAGTTTGGTTTCTGTATCTTAAATATTTCTTGATTTAAATATTGTTTTTTTTTAAAAAATATAAAATGGCGGCTAGCGGCTAAACGAAGGATTTTTCGACAAATGGTTATAGGTGATTTTTTGTTTATTTTGATGAGTACTATCACCTCTCAAAGTTTGTGCCCGACTTTAATGAACACCCTGTATATATATATTTATATATATATATACAGGGTGTATATATATATTAACGACTATTGTTTTTGGACTCTGGGCACCTAAAGACGAAAAAATAACATGGCCCCGGGCTTTAGTCTTACCATGAGACCTACGGTAATAGCTTCTTCCCTATGGGAAATTCGCTAATAAAAATCTTTAATGGTATAAATGCCTACTCTCAGTGTTCCTCACTGCACACTCCTCTCCATGTTAATCTTATGGAGAATAGGCAAATAATTCTCATGTTTATCGACAGATTTTGACCAAACTTGTCATATATTATTATTATTATATTATTGATATGGAAATTCGCAGAGTACGCAGGTCTGCTGCGACGGGGGTATTTGGGGATTTTAGGGGTAAAATACCCTTAAAATCAAAATTTAAAAAACGTCCTGAGATACCGTGGATTATTACCTACATACCGAATTTAATAATTAGACCAATTGTCTTGTCTGTTGGCTTCTGTACATCCCCCCATACACACATGACTCTTTTACCCAATTTTTCCGATTGATAGATAATCGATATATCCACCAGAAACTCAAATTCGATAATGCTGACGAAAATAATACTTCCTCCTTATATTATTGCATAGGGGTAGAAAGTAAACCTTGATTTTTTAGCAAACATTATTAGAGTTTATATTCTGATCGAACTTAATTTTCCCGTTTCAACGAAAGAACTTATTTTAATTTAACACCGTAAATATGACATAAACAGCTTTCAAACTCTTCTCAACTATTATACTGAACGAACAGTGATCAATCCAACAAATGTTTCAGTTGAGTATTGATGTAGGAAAACTATTTGAATTGCAGCTGATAGTTCTGATACGTATTTTTTCTAATAGACTAGCAGTAAGCCCGTCCTTTGTACGGGTTGTAGGATTCAGTTTAAAGAAGAAAGAAGACCAAAATGTAAACCTGAAATTCTAAACAAATCAATACAAAGAAAATAAACCAATACCCAGCTTTATTATTTAGCATTACTTTTGGGGAGCGCGCTGGTCTAGGGGTAGAGCGCGGGACTTTGGTGCCCAAGGTCCCGGGTTCAAATCCCGCCAATCACCAATGGCTTTTCGCTATGTGATAATGCCGCAACCCACACAGGGGTGCGCAAAAAGCCGCTACGGCTGAAGTGCCTTGGGAGAAATCCGCCCCTTTCAGTAAAAAAAAAAAAGTAGCATTGCTTTACAATTGAATAGATTAGAACATTTATACCATTAAAAAACTGTTTAATATAGTATTATTTCGAAATGGGTTTAAAATCAATGACCAATATAAACTAACTAATATTGATTTGACAGCTGTTTTTTACTTTCTCCCCTTATACATAGTATATGGAGAAAGTATTGTTTTCGTCAAAATTTTCGAATTTGAGTTGAGGGTGGATATATCCGTTTTGGGGTCCCCTGAATCCAAAAAAGTGGGTTTTGGAGTGATGTCTGTCCGTCCGTGTGTGTGTGTGTCTGGATGTGTACAGTGCCACAGCCTACCCCGTTTGTCCGATTTAGATGAAATTTAGCATGTATATATATAGTCACCGTATCTCCAGGCGTTTTTTTCATTTTTTTGAATTTTTGATTTTTAAGGGTAGTTCACCCCTAAAAACCCTTAAAAAACGTGAAGAATCCAATTTTCTCAAAAACGGCTCTACAGATTTTGATTAAAATTTGATAGTTTATAGTGCACAGAGAACTAAATAATTTGACACCACCCGCATGTCTGTAAAAATGACGGTTCAAAATTTATGGGCTTTTAAATGTCAAAAAAATCTAATTTTTAAATTTTCAGCGAAAACAATAAAAGTAAAGTATAACTTGACTGGTACCATTGAAACCAGCGTAAAAAACTAAACAAATTAGTATTTTGAATTATTTGTCTACGACCAACGGTTCCAGAGAAAATTTAAATTTACTGTCCACGATAAACGCAGTACCGTATGTTGTCTGAAAGCGCCCAATGTTATTCTTATGGAAAATATAGAAAAATCAATTTCTTCCTTACTTTCCACCCGTTTTCCATGAAAATTTGGTATGAATTGTAAGGTCAAATCACCGAAAAAAACCGGGGGGGGGTTCCCCCCATACAATTTGAACAATAAATTATTAAATGATGTTTAGAATTACTTTGTAGAACATGATAGTTTTATTACAGATTGTCTTTTTAAAATTTACTTAAGGGAGAAAGTATGTGTCAGTCCACTGATACCGTTTATTTACTTTCTCCCCTTATACGTAGTATATGGAGAAAGTATTGTTTTCGTCAAAATTTTCGAATTTGAGTTGAGGGTGGATATATCCGTTTTGGGGTCCCCTGAATCCAAAAAAGTGGGTTTTGACGTGATGTCTGTCCGTCCGTGTGTGTGTGTGTGTGTGTGTCTGGATGTGTACAGTGCCACAGCCTACCCCGTTGGTCCGATTTAGATGAAATTTGGCATGTATGTATATATTCATGGTATCTCCAGGCGTTTTTTTTCATTTTTTTGAATTTTTGATTTTTAAGGGTAGTTCACCCCTAAAAACCCTTAAAAAACGTGAAAAATCCAAATTTCTCAAAAACGGCTCTAACGATTTTGATTAAAATTTGATACTTTATAGTGCACAGAGCACTAAATAATTTGACACCACCCGCATGTCTGTAAAAATGACGGTTCAAAAGTTATGGGCTTTTAAATGTCAAAAAAATCAAATTTTCAAATTTTCAGCGAAAACAATAAAAGTAAAGTATAACTTGACTGGTACCATTGAAACCAGCTTAAAAAACTAAACAAATTAGTATTTTGAATTATTTGTCTACGACTAACGGTTCCAGAGAAAAGTTAAATTTACTGTCCACGATAAACGCAGAACGTTGTCTGACAGCGCCCAATGTTATTCTTATGGAAAATGTAAAAAAATCAATTTCTTCCTTACTTTCCACCCGTTTTCCATGAAACTTGGTATGAAGTGTAAGGTCAAATCACCAAACAAAACCAGCTCAAAAAAGCTTGGTATTACCGAGGGGGGGTTCCCTCATACCATTTGAACAATAAATTATTAAATGATATTTAGAATTACTTTGTAGAACATGATAGTTTTATTACAGATTGTCTTTTTTAAATTTACTTAAGGGAGAAAGTATGTGTCAGTCCACTCTGGTACCGTTTATTTTTATTTAAATTAAATCTTTAAACTACAAAGACAGCTGATTATTACCAGTAGATTATTCATTAAAACTGAATTAAAATGCGAGTAATATCGCGTAAAAGTGGGTTTTTAAATGCTCGTTATTTACTTTTCAAGGGGCGGCGAGCGATTTCAAGCATTTATAAACCTTCTCTGGAATGTAGAGAACACATGAAATAAGTTTCATTGTAAACAGTTCTTCCGATTTTTCAAAGAAGTCGGCATAAAATGGCTCCTGGAGCGTCACAGACAAACAGACAAATCGACAAACAGACAAAAATTAAGATAAGGCCGGTTTCGGCTTGTCTAACGCACGAAGAGTAAAAATAACTAAATAGTGAATCATTCTGAGCAATGTACAGACAAAACTCTAGTTTTATTTATATAGATTTAACAATTTTTTTTTAATGTTTATGAATACAAAAATTGAGCCGAAAACAAACAGAGGCATTAAGCATTCTGCCAAGTTTTCTAACAATTGAACCTCTAATCGACTATATCGTTATCAAATATGAAAAATTAAAATGCTAATGAAAACCCTTCCATTTTAAGAAAACAGTTATATGGCATTAGTATCACTCGATGTTTAAGAAGTGACTGAGGCTGCGTGATACCGGACAATTACAGCCGCACTCCTTATCCTGGTCGCATAGCGGAGTTATCGATAGCAAACACGTCTGCTTCACCAACACATGCTCCTCCATAGTATCAGTACCTCTCGATGTTAGGGAGGTGTAGGATACCACTGAGGCTGCGTGATACCGGACAATTACAGCCGCACTCCTTATCCTGGTCGCATAGCGGAGTTATCGATAGCAAACACGTCTGCTTCACCAACACATGCTCCTCCATAGTATCAGTACCTCTCGATGTTAGGGAGGTGTAGGATACCACTGAGGCTGCGTGATACCGGACAATTACAGCCGCACTCCTTATCCTGGTCGCATAGCGGAGTTATCGATAGCAAACACGTATGCTTCACCGACACATGCTCCTCCATAGTATCGTTACCTCTCGATGTTAGGGAGGTGTAGGATACCACTGAGGCTGCGTGATACCGGACAATTTCAGCCGCAGTCCATATCCTGGTCGCATAGCGGAGTTATCGATAGCAAACACGTCTGCTTCACCAACACATGCTCCTCCATAGTATCGGTACCTCTTGATGTTAGGGAGGTGTAGGATACCACTGAGGCTGCGTGATACCGGACAATTACAGCCGCACTCCTTATCCTGGTCGCATAGCGGAGTTATCGATAGCAAACACGTCTGCTTCACCAACACATGCTCCTCCATAGTATCGGTACCTCTCGATGTTAGGGAGGTGTAGGATACTACTGAGGCTGCGTGATACCGGACAATTACAGCCGCACTCCTTATCCTGGTCGCGTAGCGGAGTTATCGATAGCAAACACGTATGCTTCACCGACACATGCTCCTCCATAGTATCGTTACCTCTCGATGTTAGGGAGGTGTAGGATACCACTGAGGCTGCGTGATACCGGACAATTACAGCCGCACTCCTTATCCTGGTCGCATAGCGGAGTTATCGATAGCAAACACGTATGCTTCACCGACACATGCTCCTCCATAGTATCGTTACCTCTCGATGTTAGGGAGGTGTAGGATACTACTGAGGCTGCGTGATACCGGACAATTTCAGCCGCAGTCCATATCCTGGTCGCATAGCGGAGTTATCGATAGCAAACACGTATGCTTCACCGACACATGCTCCTCCATAGTATCGTTACCTCTCGATGTTAGGGAGGTGTAGGATACTACTGAGGCTGCGTGATACCGGACAATTACAGCCGCACTCCTTATCCTGGTCGCATAGCGGAGTTATCGATAGCAAACACGTATGCTTCACCGACACATGCTCCTCCATAGTATCGTTACCTCTCGATGTTAGGGAGGTGTAGGATACCACTGAGGCTGCGTGATACCGGACAATTACAGCCGCACTCCTTATCCTGGTCGCATAGCGGAGTTATCGATAGCAAACACGTATGCTTCACCGACACATGCTCCTCCATAGTATCGTTACCTCTCGATGTTAGGGAGGTGTAGGATACCACTGAGGCTGCGTGATACCGGACAATTTCAGCCGCACTCCTTATCCTGGTCGCATAGCGGAGTTATCGATAGCAAACACGTCTGCTTCACCAACACATGCTCCTCCATAGTATCAGTACCTCTCGATGTTAGGGAGGTGTAGGATACCACTGAGGCTGCGTGATACCGGACAATTACAGCCGCACTCCTTATCCTGGTCGCATAGCGGAGTTTTCGATAGCAAACACGTATGCTTCACCGACACATGCTCCTCCATAGTATCGTTACCTCTCGATGTTAGGGAGGTGTAGGATACCACTGAGGCTGCGTGATACCGGACAATTTCAGCCGCAGTCCATATCCTGGTCGCATAGCGGAGTTATCGATAGCAAACACGTCTGCTTCACCGACACATGCTCCTCCATAGTATCGTTACCTCTCGATGTTAGGGAGGTGTAGGATACCACTGAGGCTGCGTGATAACGGACAATTTCAGCCGCAGTCCATATCCTGGTCGCATAGCGGAGTTATCGATAGCAAACACGTCTGCTTCACCAACACATGCTCCTCCATAGCATCGGTACCTCTCGATGTTAGGGAGGTGTAGGATACCACTGAGGCTGCGTGATACCGGACAATTTCAGCCGCAGTCCATATCCTGGTCGCATAGCGGAGTTATCGATAGCAAACACGTCTGCTTCACCAACACATGCTCCTCCATAGTATCGGTACCTCTCGATGTTAGGGAGGTGTAGGATACCACTGAGGCTGCGTGATACCGGACAATTTCAGCCGCAGTCCATATCCTGGTCGCATAGCGGAGTTATCGATAGAAAACACGTCTGCTTCACCAACACATGCTCCTCCATAGTATCGGTACCTCTCGATGTTAGGGAGGTGTAGGATACCACTGAGGCTGCGTGATACAGGGCAATTTCAGCCGCAGTCCATATCCTGGCCGCATAGCGGAGTTATCGATAGCAAACACGTCTGCTTCACCAACACATGCTCCTCCATAGTATCGGTACCTCTCGATGTTAGGGAGGTGTAGGATACTACTGAGGCTGCGTGATACAGGACAATTTCAGCCGCAGTCCATATCCTGGTCTCATAGCGGAGTTATCGATAGCAAACACGTCTGCTTCACCGACACATGCTGTAATTGTCCGGTATCACGCAGCCTCAGTGGTATCTTACACCTCCCTAACATCGAGAGGTACGATACTATGGAGAAGCATGCACATGCAGTTAATTGTCGGTGGGTGTAACGTTCTCTTATGCGGTTTAACGTCCCCACTATTGAATACTACGTTAATCCACAAAGACCATCCTCAAAATTAGACCAAATCGTAATTCAGAGGCCGTGGCTCGGATTCCACGTTAAACTGCAGGTCCATTAGTTTCTGTTGGGCTATTAATTAACAGTCCTGTCTAAGGAACGTGTCAGCCTCAGTCAACAATGTAGTCTTGTAGTTAATAGGACTACAAGATTGCGCCACAATCATCTTACACTCAATCCTCATTCATACTTGGCTTAAAATACCTACATTGTACATTGTGGTTGCCATTTCAATGATCTAATCTAATCTATTCTTACATCTTGCTGTGAGGCCTACGGTAATAGCTTCTTCCCTATGGGCAATTTTCTAAAATCTAGTTTCCATCCGGTAACACTTTCTTGGGTTAATCGGTTCTAATCGACATAGCAGTTTCTTAGTATAGGCCTACTGATATTATAGGGATAAGGGTTCCTCATAATACTGATGTAATTTATACAGTTATGGGATAACACTTATGAACACACAACACACAGTAAACTAATGTTGCTCAGCTCGCGCTTTGGCTTTTCACATTACTATGGGTTAATTTACATACATTAGCTAGTTCATAAGTCATGTTTCTTGGTTTGGTAGACAGCCAAATTTGATGTTCCGGTTTACAAGGTCCGCTGCTTGAAAGGAGGTACCAGTAATAATTGTGAATTTAGAATAAGGAAAATATGCTACAAAATATACAGTCTGAAGTTCAAGTTACGTGCTATAACTAAGCGTGACGTTTGGTATTTTCATATCATTTATTTAATTTGAACTCTGTCAGATAAAACACCAGCGATATTAGTTCCATCATTTATTATTAAGAAGGAGAATAACATAGATTATGGAATTTTTTATTGAGACTCTTCGATGGTATAAATTTTAATGTATCTAACTTTTTGGATTAGGTCTATTTGAACTTTTAGTGAATTGAAATATAATTTAGTTGAATAGGAAGATACTATATGTTTACTAATTTTTTTCCTGTAGTATGGAATTTATTTTTTCTGGGAAATTCATTAACAGAGAGAATTTGGTTTAAGTTTTATATAAATAATACAAAACTTTTCCAAACCTAAGCATTTGTAAGTTTCTACATAACACTGAAGTGATAGAACTGTCTGTAGGCCTACTGTGTTTTGTTGTAGAAAACTGTTAGATTTACACTCTTTTAAATTGTTGTGACAAAATTATTCCGTATTGAAGCCATT
Organism: Nephotettix cincticeps; assembly: GCA_023375725.1. Taxonomy (NCBI): domain Eukaryota; kingdom Metazoa; phylum Arthropoda; class Insecta; order Hemiptera; family Cicadellidae; genus Nephotettix; species Nephotettix cincticeps. The sequence goes on along the minus strand of CM041786.1, from coordinate 51,119,462 downwards.
TTGCACCTAACAAATAATTTTCCAGTTAATAATTTTGCAAAACTTTCATGCAAATCATTTATAATTTGGTTTTAAGTATAAATTTGTTTTACTGTGAACTATCATTTAGTTATTAACTATTTCTCAATAAAAGATATTTTAATATATTCAAATAAGTTCAAAAATTGGTAGAATACAAACGCGAGGGTAAACTTGTAATGTAAGGCTAATAGTGTATTCAAAAGTAATGCAGACACTAATACCAATTCACATGCATGTAACCTACTATTTTATGAGCTCCATGATTTAAATACCGACCAGTCGTGAATTAGAATAACATCTTAACACGAATCCATATTTAAAGACTGAATTTTCTCTCTCTCAACACTGAATTAGGTTTGAATTATAAGATATTAAAATTAAAACCGACTTTTGAAGGACCTTCTCGTTAAAACTTGGCATAGCAACCCTCTGCGCTACCCTAAGGAATGTATTAAAGGTTTTAAAGGAGCAGGAGCACAAAATAAAATATAAAAACAGTATATAGTGTGGCAAGATTTAGACAGTGTTTGGTCCCCAGGTAAAGGTAAAGTGGCGCAGTCTGCGGTGTAAAAGTGTAATTTCACACGTGAGAAGCGCGCGGCGCGGCGCGGCGCTGTCTCGACTCTCGAGGGATTGCCAGCCACGATGCTCGGATCCGATTGTGTCCCCCTCAATCTCTGCAGACTCAATATTTTATTTAATTGCCTATATATTTCTGAGTCAAAAAAACACAACGAATCGACGGATTCACAATTTTATATTGTTTAAAAAGATCAATTCTACCTCCGTTGGCTAATACTGTGGCTGTGCTCTCATATAGAAGTTGTAAAGTCACTCGTCCCGTAAAGTTTTTGGCCCACTATTACTAGAGTTTGGGCACTAGTACTATATCATCTATATTCTATAACTGTTGAAACTTCACGCCACCAAAGCGACATGTTGGTTTTTGTAAACTGTTGTAGTTTGTACTAAGAGGTGGCCTAGTTCTCTTAAACATCCATACTGTATATCAGACCTGCCACGTACGCTAGGTCCAACATTAGCACTTGTACGCTAATGACATTATCGTTATTTTCAAAAATCCAAATACCGATGATGCAGTAGTTTCTATTTAGTCTGAGTATGACTTTAGTAAACTGGTTTAAAAAGAGATACAGTATTCAGACTTGATCGAAATAATCTTGAGGCAAACATATTTTAGCACAAAAGGTACCGGTCACCTCACAATGTTCATATAGGTATGTTCGTTCTACACACGTAGAATATTTTATTGTATATATGGAACGTTTTTGCAATGGAACCTATAGAACCAGGTGTGAAGTGAACTGACACATAATTTCTCTCTAATGGAACTATCACATTAATTTATTCTTATTAAAATTGCATCTAATAACTCAACAGATTTAACCAAAATAAACTGTATGAAATTGCACTATTGGCAGTAAAACAATCAGCGATCATACTCAAAAATCATTAATATAGTTAAGAAAAATATTTGTAAAAAGGAAGATGGAAATTAATAAATAAATTTTCTCTCTCTTCAAAAAACAAATTTTAATCCTCAAATTTATCTCAGACACCAATCCTCTTTCTAAAAGACGTAATAATTTTGAACATTCATCCCTCTCCCGCTGAGGTAACAGGAAAACTTTATTGAGCGGGTTTTATTTGGTAATGTATGTTTTTTGTTACGCTGCATTTCTTTTAAGTTCATTAAAATCAATAATATTACAGAAAAGATGGTTTCTGTATGTTTGTTTGTTGTGGCAAGTACACGCGAAATATGCTGAACCGTCCGGTTTGAGATTTTACATAGATCTTTAACTCATGCAACACGTAGGCATATTCATTTCCTTAAAATCCTCTATGGCTACGCCCCGTGAACGTCCTAGATTTCAATGTTTACATTTTAGCGAATTTCCCATAGGGAAGAAGCTATTACCGTAGGTCTCATGGTAAGACTTAAGCCCGGGACCATGTTATTTTTTCTTCTTTAGGTGCCTAGAGACCAAAAACAATAGTCGTTAAAATTTATATATATATATATATATATATGTTTGTGAACACGATAACTCTCGTAAAAATGGTCCAATCAAGGCCAAATTTGGTAGAGACGTGTATTCCTACAAATGCTCGGACGAGTTCGTAAACCAGACATATTGGTCCATGGGAACGGGTAGTTTGGGGGGGTTTTGTACCCCAAAATGGGGTTTTTTGCGTTTTTCACATGTAATTTTTAAATATTTCTAGTGGGGCTCCAATGTTAATCTTATGGAGGATAGGGAAAAATTAATATTTCACTTATCAATGTATATTTTTTTATGAAACTTCATATTTAGCTTCATGTGGTTGAGGTTCATCTATTTATGCTTAAAAATAATAGTTTATGTGTTTATCATGGCAGCAAACCTGCATACTCTTTTCCCATGTTAATCTTATGGAGAATAGGCAAATAATTCTCACGTTTATTGACAGATTTTTATAAAACTTGTGAAATATTATTATTATATAATTTATTTGGAAATTCGCTGAGTACGCAGGTCTGCTGCGACGGGGGTATTATGTTTTAGGGTCTAGCTCACCTGAGGACGGGATCAGATTCCAGGTCACAAAATGTCATGAAACATTGTTTTATTATTTTAAGGTATTGGTTTATACTTATAAACAGTTTGTTATTTGAAGCCGGTAGCCTCGAAAGACTAGCGGGTTCGGACACCTAGGAGCATCGGTCCACCCAAAAGGGGTCCACCCTTAGGGGGAGCGCGCTGGTCTAGGGGTTAGAGCGCGGGGCTTTGGTGCCCAAGGTCCCGGGTTCAAATCCCGTCAATCACCAATGGCTTTTCGCTATGTGATAATGCCGCAACCCACACAGGGGTGCGCAAAAAGCCGCTACGGCTGAAGTGCCTTGGGAGAAATCCGCCCCTTTCAGTAAAAAAAAAAAACTTATAAACAAATGATGAGAAACTATAACGATCAATTAAAAAACTTCTACGAATATCACAGAATCTCTTGTAAAAGCTTCAGATTCATTTATTAAGCGCTGTTGTCAATGTGTTGATATGGATGGGTCATAGTTTAAATAATTTTGGATTCTCCTTTAAGGCATTAGGAAATTTTCCTTAGGGGAGAAGCTACGTTCTATTTTCATCGTTAAAGACCTTATTTCTTTGAATGTGGCGTTAAAAATATTTGGATATAGCGGTCCAGGTGGACTATGCTGTATGTCTAGGAGATCTAAATGTAGATTTGATATCAAATTCCTGCCATAAAGCCAAGTATCTCCGCCGTTTGATAAGACTTCATAATGTTGTACAGCACGTCATTGAACCGACAAGGTTCACAGCCAGCTCGGCTACCTTGATAGATCATATAATCATAAATAAAACAAATACAGTTAAAGAGGTGTGGCGTTATTGATGTATCAGCTGTAGGCTACTTATTCACAGAAATAAGAAAATCACTGATCACAAACTCATTTATTGTGAACTTTGAAATGAAAAAGGATAAAGCAACCGCCAAGTTTGTCACATATTATAGTGATTTTTAAAGGTTTAATGCATCTGACGCAATTCCGATGTTATAGAATGTTAAGTGGGAAGCAGTCATGGACATGAATAATGCAGATGAAATAAATTTCCTTATAAGCTCAGTGATAAAAGCTATTTACGATAAAAATGAGCCTCTGGTCACAAAGAGAGTAGCAAGAATAAAAGGCCCTTAGAGAAACAATGAAATAGTCATGTTGACAAAACTGAAGAATAAATTAAGGAGACAATTTTCAAACTTTAGCAGGATCTTGACTGAGCAGAAAATAAAAAAATTGAAAAATAGACTGAACGGGGCTGTGTAGAAAGCTAAAAGAATTTTTTCACAAATGAAATAATGACTTTATTCCCCAATAAAACATAAACATTACATCACTTCTTAATATCACCTTGGAATTACGTTGTCACAGTCTCCAGTAGTTGTGACAACGTTAGACACATAATAAAAACACATAAATTAGCCTATAGTATAGCTGAGTCCAGTCCTTCTTAACCCTCCAAGTGCTATGACTATTTAAATTTTGTTATTTTTATGCAAATCTTCATAAAATACCAAGCATACACAAAAAAAAACACAAAACATGCCCCCCCTTATAACCACTAACCATAAAAGGTCAAAATCTGTCGATGAACATGAGAATTATTTGCCTATTCTCCATAAGGAAAGAGTGTGCAGGTTTGCTGCTGTGAGGAACACTGAGAGTAGGCATTTATACCTTCAAAAAAATTTATTTTTAACATTTATACCAACTTTCATCAAAATCTGTCCATAAATAAAGGAGTTTGCCTATTATCCTTATGATTAACATGGGAAAATAGTATGCAGGTTTGCTGCCATGATAAACACATAAACTATGATTTTTAAGCATAAATGGATGAACCTCAACCACATAAAGCTAAATATAAATTTTTATCCAAAAATATTGGTTAATAAGTGAAATATTAATTTTTCCTTATCCTCCATAAGATTAACATTGGAGCCTCCAAATACAACGTATTGTGTTTAGATTTTTTTATATCTCGGTAACCGTTGGAGATAGAGAAAAACTTTAAGGAACTTAATTGTGTAGTTTTTTAAGCTGATTTTAATGGTGAAAGATTAAATCTAAAAATCTTTTAAACTACATATGAAAAACGCAAAAACCCCATTTTGGGGTACAAAACCCCCCCCAAACTACCCGTTCCCATTGACCGATATGTCTGGTTTACGAACTCGTCCGAGCATTTGTAGGAATACACGTCTCTACCAAATTTGGTCTCGATCGGACCAGTTTTACGAGAGTTATCGTGTTCACAGACACACACACACACACACACACACACACACACACACACACACACACATATATATATATATATATATATATATATATATTTTAACGACTATTGTTTATGGTCTCTAGGCACCTAAAGAAGAAAAAATAACATGGTCCCGGGCTTAAGTCTTACCATGAGACCTACGGTAATAGCTTCTTCCCTATGGGAAATTCGCTAAAACCTGTAGATTTTTTGTTTTTCAAATTATTTAACTTCCGTTGCGGTGGTAGGCGCTACGAAAAAGGAGTGTGGTCGGACTTGCAGCGGTCCGGGCGGGGGAGGGAGTGGAGCACTGTGACCTTGGCCATGACCTTGCACTGTGATAAAGTAATTATTGATTTTTTCGGCAACCTGTTTCGGCTCCCATACTACAGTCCCATCTTCTAGTTCTATCTTACTAACATTTTTATTATCTTATTTACCAACTATATTGTTCAAAACGTTCCAATATTGAGAAGAATCACCATTACACATATTTATTTTATTTTCCAGAAACTTATTTTTTGCTAAATCTATATCGAATCTTAACTTTTCACAAAAACGATTGAAATAACTGGTATATTTTAAATCATAAGGTCTTTTTCTATGTAATATATACAATTGTGTCCTTTTTGTTAATATATTAAGGATATTAGTATTAATCCAAGGGCTCACTGATTTTGCATTTTAAAATTTATTATTCTTGACAGCTAACTTAGAATTTCTTACAATTGTTGAAAGCTTGTTATGGAATGCATCATTAACACAATTCACATCGTTAGATAACAAACAAACATCCAAATTTTCAACTTCCAGCTTATTTGTAAGGAGATCAAAATCAATGCGATCATTATGTAATATTTTATCATTACAGATATTAAAATCCTTGACCTTACTTAACGAATTAAAATTCAAAAAAAGTAAGCAATGATCAGTTAAGTATACATCAAAGATAACAGATTTAAATAATTTAATATTCGGATGACTAATAAAAATATGGTCTACTAGAGTTTTAGATACTGTCGTTATTCTGGTGGCATTATTTATCAAAGAAATAAAACCATGGTTACTTAATAAACTAAGATAATTCTGCACATATGACTGACAATTATTAAAAATATTTATATTTATATCACCTATTAAAATTACATTATTTTTCAACTCAATTAAAATATCAGATATAAATAAATTTTATAAATGAATATTTATAAAATTTATTTCTGTAAACATTTGTAATCTATAGAGACAAAAGGTTTTTTAAATAAACGTTTTTTAATTTTACATGAAACACCAATATAGTGGTCATTTTAACATTTAGCTGTGTGATATCAACCATTTCTTTAACATAACACATTACGCCCCCAGCTCTATAATTTGTATTACAGCAAGCAAAAACGTTAAAACCTGATATTTTATACAAATTAACTTCATCTGGATTTACCCAAATTTCGCTAAGTACAATTAAATGAACATTTTCTTTAATATCATTTTACTCTACTAAAAACTATTGACATTTTTCCTTAATGATCTTATATTCGCATAGATAATATTCAATTCATTATACTCAGAGTTAAAAAATGTGGACAAACTGCTAACGTAATTATTTGGATTTAAGTCTATCATTTGCTAAATAGTAGTTTTAGATTAACGTAGTAGTATTTTAACATTTCTGTAAACAAATCAAAACATACAGGAACCAACTTACAAATATCTGCCTATTTACTTGAGCTTTCCCATTTCTTCATAAGAACTCACTTTAATTGTTTTGTCACCCGCTCGAGACTGCACATTCAAGACAGTCATAATTATATGCAGTCTCGAGTTACCGCCCCAGACCGACTCCTTTCCAGCCTGGAAGCCACCGAGAGAAGGGCACTACGCCTGGCTTCTCATCTCCCCCCCTGGGCCCGCAATGCCTCGGTATACGACGCCCACTCCATCCCACCCCTCCGTGATTTCCTTCATCACCTCAACGTCAAATACCTCGACCGAGCCCGAACCTCTGACATCCTACAACCCTTGTTCGATCCTTATTTCACCGACCGTCCTAGCCTCACCATCCACCACCTAGTCAACCTCCCACCATAGCTTAATGTGCGCTTCTTGTAGTAAATTTTAATTACACCAGACCAAGGTTCTTATCTTATTTACTTGTCTATTTTGTTTATTTTATTTAATCTCAATTTGAATTTAACGCCGTCTAGAGTGTTTCATAGAGTGTAAACCCCAAAGTCTGGCCCAATGTCTCCGTTTTATAGTAAATTCAAATCTCGCTGGCCCAAGGTTTTGATTTATTTTATTTTAAAATTTCACGCCGTTAAGAGTTTTTCCATAGATCTTAAACACCATAGCCCGGCCCTCAGCACACCAGTGCTACCAACCTCATACTACCCAAAACCGACCATAGACCGGACGCTCGTTCGGGCTAGGGCAATTGCGCCCGGCCTAGTCCATAGCTATGGTTTCTCCACTTCCCACTACAGCTTATCGCCCAACCGAACCCTACCACCTTGTGTTGAATGTATTAATGTTTTTATTGTTTCAGATACAATTGGTAATATTCCTAAAACCCATAGTCCAATCCACCCTATCCACCAACTGACCACAGTCCTGACGATCGTTCGGGTTAGGACACACATGTCCGGCCTAGTCTATGACTGTGGTTCCACTATTCCCTACTCCCGCTCTTCTATCACCTAAAGACCTCCTATAAAATAAAGCCAGATTTTCGTTTGGGCGTGGGACAAAGGTCCCCGCTTTCCTCTGGTCTTTGACACCATACCCCCCCCTCCCCACACCCTACAGAAATTAAATAAACGTAGACCTCCTAAACCCTAACCCTCCCAGCACAAAAACCAAAGCCAGATTTTCGTTTGGATATGGGATGTAAATCCCTGCTTTTTTCTGGTCTTTGGTACAAATTTCCTTCCACCCGAACCTACAGATGATAAATAAATAACAAATCCACCTTAAACCCTATTCCACCTAACGCAACAACCAAAGCCAGACATACGTTCGGTCGTTCGCAACCTGCCCTCGGCTAAGCTCTGGTCTTTGTTCCTAAACCGAAACCATCCATTCACTAACCATAACCACAGTACCCGCAACCAAAACCTCACTCAACCCGCAACCAAAACCTAACCTCAAACCTATCCTAGGCTGAAGAGGACATAGTCCTATAACAGCCGCAGTGGGCCTTCAGCCCACTGAAACCTCACATCCAATCCAATCGCCTCGAGTTCAGTTCGCTCACCGGTCGTACCGGGTCAACACTTGTCCAAGTAAGTCACCTAAGCTCTCACTATTCTTGTAGAGCAGTATAGGGACACCGATAATAATTATTAATTGTTAATTTGTTTCGATTTGATTTTAAACTTTTCAATAATAGTTTGCCAAGTGTAGCACAGTGATTTGAAAAGTTACATCGAAGATTAATTAAATTAATTTATCATTTTGGTTTTGAAAATATTTATTGAATTGGATCACGAATATTATGACACACTTAAAGTAGATTCAAGATAGAATTTTATTCCTTGAATTAATTGACTGGTAATTAGTTGACCAGTATTCATACAGCATTTTGAGGTTAACTGTAAACTGCTATCGTATACATAGCGTTCGGAATATTTTGTCCAGTGCTAGTAAGATCAGAACGTTGTTTGACTATAACGATTTAGAACTCTAACTTACAATATAGGATATTAAAGTGAACCCGACCATTCGAAGGGTTAGCAAATTAGTGAGGTTAGGTTAAGTGGGGTAAGCGAATAGTTAGGATCGAAATATTATCCTAATACCTAACCCCTCCCTCCTAGTTTGCCAATGAAAATTTGGCATCCCATTGCATAGGTCGCTCTGTCCTATACTTGCCCTTCGTTTGATCGATTTTAGGGATTCTAGGTAGACACGGGTTGCGATAGGGGATTAATAAGTAGGTTTAGAGGAAAGCCTAATAACCCTGATACCTAACCCCTCCTTCCTAGTTTGCCAATGAATATTTGGCATCCCATGGCTACATAGGTCGCTCTGTCCTATACTTGCCCTTCGTTTTATCGATTTTAGGGATTCTAGGTAGACACGGGTTGCGATAGGGGATTAATAAGTAGGTTTAGGGGAAAGCCTAATAACCCTGATACCTAACCCCTCCTTCCTAGTTTGCCAATGAATATTTGGCATCCCATGGCTGCATAGGTCGCTCTGTCCTATACTTGCCCTTCGTTTTATCGATTTTAGGGATTCTAGGTAGACTTGGATTGCGATAGGGGATTAATAAGTAGGTTTAGGGGAAAGCCCACAAACCCTGATACCTAACCCCTCCTTCCTAGTTTGTCAATGAATATTTGGCATCCCATGACTGCACAGGTCGCTCTGTCCCACACCTAATCTTTAGTTAGGGACTAAGGGATTTAGGGTAGGCACGAATTTGGGATAGGGGAACCGTAGGTTTGATTAGGACTGAACCGTAATCCATATTCAGCATCCTGGTAGTTGTACAAGCTATCGATCCTAGACCCAACACCGACCGGCGGGTATAGCGGCATATTTAAGATTTTCACGAGATTGGCGAACGTATTCAAAACAAAAGTGATTTTAAGTTCAGAATTAACCCAAAGGGCAACGATGATGAACCACCTGAGTTGAGACTTGTGTCTGCATCCTGAGTTGCCCTATAGATTTCACAAACGATAAGCGTCCGCGCATAATAAATTGGATACCCATAATCTACGAGATAAGACGTGTACAAAAATATTTAACAAGTGGGAATACTAAGAGGTACCCCAAAGTGAACAATAACCTTGGATGTGAATTTTACTTGATTGTAAGGGAGCTAAACGCGATCGCGCCGAAATAATAACATATCTGTAACCTACGTGAGAGGCCCGTTCCAACGGTATATTGAAATAAAGAATTTCTGTGGTGACCGTGGACTGCCATTTCTGGAAAACTTATTTCTTCGGTTGGAGAAGGCGATAAATGATAGGTCCGAGGTGATTGCTGATTCCAGCTCAGTATAGCGATACACTCCCGACAATATAAGTGTAGTCAAGATTCCCAACGACAGTCGCATTACGAACGTGTCACCGACTACGACAACCGACCCCTGGAATCGATCCCAGCGTGACTGCGTTATCTGGTCGGTTTGTGAGGATAAGAGACAACCCTCTCCGAAACACCTCACACAGGTAGCATTAAAATTCATAGCAATAAAGCTCAAATTCAAAAATTTTGACACAAATTTTTATAAGGGGATTAAATAAAAAACCTTTCCCGATACTGTAAAGAAATTCGTGTTAAAACTCAACTATAAGATATAAGATATATCTTACAGATAAGATATAAGATCTTATAAGATATAAGATATAACTATAATATTTTATAATTTCATCAGCGAAAACCTTAAGTAAGGAATGCTCTCGAGAACAACAGAGACAAATTTGTTTAACAAAAATAGCACGCAAATAAATAACCTTGGACATTGTAATCTGAAACCCTAAAAATCCGGTCAATTGATCATGTTGTTAACGACTTCATTAGCTCAACGAATAGGATCCATTGACCTTTACAAGTCAAAGACGCCACTGTTGAAACTATAATATGAAACCCTAAACAACCGGTCGATCAATGTTGCTAACTATTTCATTAACCCATTAAACCTATTTAATGAGTGAATGTCCAAGGTTATTTATTTTCGTGCTAATTCAATGGATCAATGGATCCTAATCCATTGACAGTAAAAAGTCATTGTCGTCACTGTTGAAACTTAAATATGAACCCCTAAAAACCGGTCAATTTATCATGTTGTTAACGACTTCACTAGCTATAAAAATAGTAAACAAACAGTATATTGGCTGTTGAATGTCAGTGACAACACTGTGGACACGCAATCTGAAACCCTTAACAACCGTCCATTTTAACGTGTTGTTAACGACTTCACTAGCTCAACAAATAGGATCCATTGGCCGTTACAAGTCAGTGACGTCACTGTGGAAACCGTCATTAAACTCTGATTAAATTGTGAACGGTGTGGTGTGAAGAGGTGAGGAGACGGGAGGGGAGGCCGTGTAATGAAAACTCCGTAACTTTCAGCTACAGCTCAGGCGCCCATTCAACTTCCCTGTTAATTATTGAATATTTGACGCTGGGTTTTCCATCAGGTTTAGCCGACGTTTACTGTCAGTATCTATTTTATAAAACCACCTGAGCCATTCCACACCGCGTCAAGTATCAGTATACTTATACTTCGTATCTTCGTTTTAGTATAACCCATAACATCTGGTCTAGTCGTCGCAATGTCAGTATATTTATAGGTATAAAACCATTCCACGCCGCCGTCTCGGACGTGGCGGACGTCGGCCACGTTTACTGTCAGTATCTATCGTTATAGGTATAACCCTAACACCACCTGAGCCATTCCACACCGCCGTCTCGGACGTGGCGGACGTCGGCCACGTTTACTGTCAGTATCTATCGTTATAGGTATAACCCTAACACCACCTGAGCCATTCCACACCGCCGTCTCGGACGTGGCGGACGTCGGCCACGTTTACTGTCAGTATCTATCGTTATAGGTATAACCCTAACACCACCTGAGCCATTCCACACCGCAGTCTCGGACGTAACGGACGTCGGCAACGTTTACTGTCAGTATCTATCATTATAGGTATAACCCTAACACCACCTGAGCCATTCCACACCGACGTCTCGGACGTGGCGGACGTCGGCCACGTTTACTGTCAGTATCTATCGTTATAGGTATAACCCTAACACCACCTGAGCCATTCCACACCGCCGTCTCGGACGTGGCGGACGTCGGCCACGTTTACTGTCAGTATCTATCGTTATGGATGTAACCCTCACACCACCTGAGCCATTCCACACCGCCGTCTCGGACGTGGCGGACGCCGGCCACGTTTACTGTCAGTATCTATCGTTATAGGTATAACCCTAACACCACCTGAGCCATTCCACACCGCCGTCTCGGACGTAACCGACGTCGGCAACGTTTACTGTCAGTATCAATCGTTATGGATGTAACCCTCACACCACCTGAGCCATTCTACACCGCCGTCTCGGACGTGGCGGACGTCGGCCACGTTTACTGTCAGTATCTATCGTTATGGATGTAACCCTAACACCACCTGAGCCATTCCACACCGCCGTCTCGGACGTGGCGGACGTCGGCCACGTTTACTGTCAGTATCTATCGTTATAGGTGTAACAATAACACCACCTGAGCCATTCCACACCGCCGTCTCGGACGTAACCGACGTCGGCAACGTTTACTGTCAGTATCAATCGTTATGGATGTAACCCTAACACCACCTGAGCCATTCCACACCGCCGTCTCGGACGTGGCGGACGTCGGCAACGTTTACTGTCAGTATCAATCGTTATGGATGTAACCCTAACACCACCTGAGCCATTCCACACCGCCGTCTCGGACGTGGCGGACGTCGGCCACGTTTACTGTCAGTATCTATTGTTATAGGTGTAACCCTAACACCACCTGAGCCATTCCACACCGCCGTCTCGGACGTGGCGGACGTCGGCAACGTTTACTGTCAGTATCTATCATTATAGGTATAACCCTAACACCACCTGAGCCATTCCACACCGCCGTCTCGGACGTATCGGACGCCGGCCACGTTTACTGTCAGTATCTATCGTTATGGATGTAACCCTAACACCACCTGAGCCATTCCACACCGCCGTCTCGGACGTGGCGGACGTCGGCCACGTTTACTGTCAGTATCTATCGTTATGGATGTAACCCTCACACCACCTGAGCCATTCCACACCGCCGTCTCGGACGTGGCGGACGTCGGCCACGTTTACTGTCAGTATCTATCGTTATGGATGTAACCCACACACCACCTGAGCCATTCCACACCGCCGTCTCGGACGTGGCGGACGTCGGCCACGTTTACTGTCAGTATCTATCGTTATGGATGTAACCCACACACCACCTGAGCCATTCCACACCGCCGTCTCGGACGTAACCGACGTCGGCAACGTTTACTGTTAGTATCTATCGTTATGGATGTAACCCTCACACCACCTGAGCCATTCCACACCGCCGTCTCGGACGTAACCGACGTCGGCAACGTTTACTGTTAGTATCTATCGTTATGGATGTAACCCTCACACCACCTGAGCCATTCCACACCGCCGTCTCGGACGTGGCGGACGTCGGCCACGTTTACTGTCAGTATCTATCGTTATGGATGTAACCCACACACCACCTGAGCCATTCCACACCGCCGTCTCGGACGTGGCGGACGTCGGCCACGTTTACTGTCAGTATCTATTGTTATAGGTGTAACCCTAACAACACCTGAGCCATTCCACACCGCCGTCTCGGACGTAACCGACGTCGGCCACGTTTACTGTCAGTATCTATCGTTATGGATGTAACCCACACACCACCTGAGCCATTCCACACCGCCGTCTCGGACGTGGCGGACGTCGGCCACGTTTACTGTTAGTATCTATCGTTATGGATGTAACCCTAACACCACCTGAGCCATTCCACACCGCCGTCTCGGACGTGGCGGACGTCGGCCACGTTTACTGTTAGTATCTATCGTTATGGATGTAACCCACACACCACCTGAGCCATTCCACACCGCCGTCTCGGACGTGGCGGACGTCGGCCACGTTTACTGTCAGTATCTATCGTTATGGATGTAACCCTCACACCACCTGAGCCATTCCACACCGCCGTCTCGGACGTGGCGGACGTCGGCCACGTTTACTGTCAGTATCTATCGTTATGGATGTAACCCTCACACCACCTGAGCCATTCCACACCGCCGTCTCGGACGTGGCGGACGTCGGCCACGTTTACTGTCAGTATCTATCGTTATGGATGTAACCCTCACACCACCTGAGCCATTCCACACCGCCGTCTCGGACGTGGCGGACGTCGGCCACGTTTACTGTCAGTATCTATCGTTATGGATGTAACCCACACACCACCTGAGCCATTCCACACCGCCGTCTCGGACGTGGCGGACGTCGGCCACGTTTACTGTCAGTATCTATCGTTATGGATGTAACCCTCACACCACCTGAGCCATTCCACACCGCCGTCTCGGACGTGGCGGACGTCGGCCACGTTTACTGTTAGTATCTATCGTTATGGATGTAACCCTCACACCCCCTCACACGGCCCCGAATCATTTTACACCGCTTTCTCAGACGTGGTGGATGGTACAAAAATTTAATGGGAACAAAAGCTATTTACATCCCGAACTCTAAAATCTATGGATGTGAAAATTAACTCTATGTTAATAGACATTGATTTTCTCTACGTTTTAGCGACGTTTTCACAGCTCATAAATTATTAATAAATAGTGCACTAATGTATAGCAATTAATTAATCAACTATAGCTTAACAATAATTTTAGAAAAATCTTAGTATCTTTTATGTCACGGAGACGGCGCATAGACATATCCAAACATACATTCATGCAGGCATCAGTCTCTATGTATTTAGGGGGGGGGGTACTCAGCGAATTTCCAAATCAACCTTATAATAATAATAATAATATACGACAAGTTTTGTAAAAATCTGTCGATAAACATGAGAGTTATTTCCTATTCTCTATAAGAATAACATGGGAAAGAGTATGCAGGTTTGCCGCTGTGAGGAACATTGAAAGTAAGCATTTCCAGCATAAACAATTTTTATTTTGTCATTTAATACCAACTTTCATCAACATCTGTCCATAAGTAAAGGGGTTTGCCTATTCTCCATATGATTAACATGAGAAAAGAGTATGCAGGGTTGCTGTCATGATTAACACATAAACTATGATTTTTAAGCATAAATGAATAGATCTCAACCACATGAAGCTAAATATCAAGTTTTATCCAAAAATATTGATTAATATGAGAAATATTAATTTTTTTCCTATCCTCCTTAAGATTAACATTGGAGCCCCACAATACAACGTACTGTGTTTAGATTTTTTAATATCTCGTTAACCGTTGGAGATAGAGAAAAACTTTAAGGAACTTAGATATAAAATTAGAAAATTTTAAAATTTACATGTGAAAAACGCAAAAAACTCCATTTTGGGGTACAAAACCCCCCCAAACTACCCGTTCCCATTGACCGATATGTCTGGTTTACGAACTCGTCCGAGCTTTTGTAGGAATACACGTCTCTACCAAATTTTGCCTTCATCGGACCATTTTTACGAGAGTTATCGTGTTCACAGACTCATATATATATATATATACATATACAGTATACATATATACATATATACATATACAGTATACATATATACATATATAAATTTTAACGACTATTGTTTTTGGACTCTGGGCACCTAAAGACGAAAAAATAACATGGTCTCGAGCTTAAATCTTACCATGAGACCTACGGTAATAGCTTCTTCCCTATGGGAAATTCGCTAAAACTAAGTATTTTCTTCCCCATTTTGTCCCACTACTCGGTCTCAGAATTAAACACCTGCATAGTAACATTATTTATCGCTCCAAGCTCTTTAAAGTTTGTACAACTTCCAAAGTATTAAAGATTGGAATTTTACCCCAACCGAATCAAAACTTTTAATGCAGTTCTGTATCACATACAACAGTTTTCGGCAACAGTTTACGAGTCTAGTGTATTGTTTCCGCAGAAATTCTAGTAATCTCGAGAGTTTTTTTGTTGTTTTAGGGCATACGATTCGAATGAAATCATGCGACTTGTATTGAAATGATTACTCAACGGGTAGGTATATTTCTGTTATTTAACTATTACATTAGTTCCGCTTATTTATTTCAATTGATTTGACTGCGAATTTGATAGATTTTTATTTTTTTGATTGTCCTCTGGTTTGTTCCTACATGTTGATATTTCTCAAACGTATTCTGTAGTTTAACAAGTGTTGGGTAGGGTGATGTCTTAACCCATTAAAGACTCAATAACATTCAAGAGGTGAGGGCTGCGTTTGTGTACCGTTTATAAAATGGCGTTCTGTATTCAAATTAGCAAAAAGATTTGATGTTATGATAAAATGAATTAACAAACAATGTAATAATGTAGTATTATACCTAGCACACGTGTAAGATGGGCACAAGCACAAAATCATGCAAATGAACGCTAAGTGATGTGTTAAGGCTAAGCGCAGGGCGCAGCAACATTTGTTACCGTGTTTGCTCATCACACACAGCACACAGCACACATAGGTCATTCCATTAGTCAGCTTCTTGGTAGAGGTTTACGGTGAGGCTCCGCGGGAACAGCTTCCCTTAGTCCAACTAGTATTACACAACTGAGTAGGCCCTATGTCTAGTAGAATAAACTATACCGTTTATTCTCCACATGTGAAATGACACATACGTACTTCCTCCCTTAAATAAATGTAAAAACTACAATCTTTAATAAAACTATATTCTTTAAAGTTCATCTAAATATCATTTGATGATTTATTGTTTCAAAAATAATCATCAGATTTCTGAAAACAAGAACAACAAAAGAAACAAAGTTGGATTAATTGTTAGGAATTTATGAAGTAGACAACCCCCTCACCCCGTAATACCAAGGTTTTTGAGTGGATTTTGTTGTGCGATGTAACCTTACGCTGCACATAGAGTTTAGTGGAAAACAGTTGGGGAAATAAAGAAGAAATCGATTTTTTAATATTCTCCATTAGAATATCATTGGGCGCTCTCAGACAGTGTATTGTATTTAACAGGGCCAGTAAATTTAACTTTTCTCTGGAACCGTTAGTCGTAGACAAATAATTCAAAATACTAATTTGTTTATTTTTAATCTGGTTTTACTGGTGGAAGTAAAATTATACTATACCTTTATTGTTTTCGCGGAAAAACGAAGAAAATTGTTTTTAGCGAATTTCCCATAGGCGAAGAAGCTATTACCGTAGGTCTCATGGTACGACTTAGGCCCGGGACCATGTTATTTTTTCTTCTTTAGGTGCCTAGAGACCAAAAACAATGGTCGTTAAATTATATATATATATATATGTATACATGTATATATGTGTATATATATATGTGTCTGTGAACACGATAACTCTCGTAAAATTGGTCCGATCGAGACCAAATTTGGTAAAGACGTGTATTCCTACAAATGCTCGGACGAGTTCGTAAACCAGACATATCGATTAATAGGAACGGGTAGTTTGGGGGGGGGTTTACCCCAAAATGGGGTTTTTTGTGTTTTTCCCACGTAATTTTTTAAAGTTTCAAATTTTATATTTCACCATTAGAATCAGCTTAAAAAACTACACAATTAAGTTCCTTAAAGTTTTTCTCTATCTCCAACGGTTACCGAGATATTAAAAAATCTAAACACAGTACATTGTATTGTGGGGCTCCAATGTTAATCTTATGGAGGATAGGGAAAAATTAATATTTACCATATTAATCAATATTTTTTTATGAAACTTGATATTTAGCTTCATGTGGTTGAGATCTATCCTTTTATGCTTAAAAATCATAGTTTATGTGTTTATCATGGCAGCAAACCTGCATACTCTTTTCCCATATTACTCATATAGGGAATAGGCAAACTCCTTTATTTATGGACAGATGTTGATGAAACTTGGTATAATTGGTTAAAATAAAAATTATTTATGGTAGAAATGACTACTTTCAGTGTTCCTCACAGCAGCTAACCTGCGCACTCTTTCCCATGTTAATCTTATGGAAAATAGGCAAATAATTCTCATGTTTATGGACAGATTTTTATAAAACTTGTTATATTTTATTATTATTATTATATTTTTGATTTAGAAATTCGCTGAGTACGCAGATCTGCTGCGACGGGGGTATTTGACATTTAAAGCCCGTAACTTTTGAACCGTCATTTTTACAGACATGCAGGTGGCGTCTTATGATTTAGTACCCTTTGCACTATAGTTTATAGGTCTACTTTTCAAAAAGTCACTGCATTTTCTTTAGAGAAATTTGGATTTTCACGTTATTTTAAGGGTTTATAGGAATGAACTACCCTTAAAAATAAAAATTCCCATGAATTTAAAAAAAATCTGGAGATTCTGGAGAGCGGTGAATATATACACACCGGGGTAGGCTTTGGCTCGGTACACATGCAGACACACACATGGATCAAACACACTTTTTGCATTCGGGGGACCCCAAAACGGATATATCACCTCTCAACTCAAATTCCAAAATTTTGACGAAAATAATACTTTCTCCATATACATCGTATAAGTGGAGAAAGTAAAAATAGATGGTTCATTGTTCCCATTTCAAACTCCTAATAAAATAATAAAGAATAAAATAATGAATTCACGGAATGAAGGTTTACATATTATCTACGGGTAGGTTAGAAAAATTACCATGTGAAATATTGCAGTCAGATTAATATGATTAATTTTTGTTTTTAGAGGAATATCAATCGACCCAAGAACTAAACAGGTAAAAATAACCAAGAACGGAGTTGACAAGAGTTCACTTACAACGTGTAAGCCAGGGTATCAATGAAATCACAAATCGTGGTTTAGGGACTGATGTATATTTGTCTGTCTGTCTGTCTGTGTACAGGAGGACTATATCCCAGGTTGACATCAGACTCATTGTATACCGAGGACCAATCTACGTCCTGTAAGATATCATACAGTTTATAAAAATCTATTCTAAAGAAAGTTTCCTTATTTGATTTAACCATATTTTCTCCAGGTAAAAAAATGTCACTACTACATCATGATCGCTTCTGCAAGAAATACAAACTTTTGCTTTGACTTCAACGTTATATCTTGCTCTAAAAAATAAATGGTCCAAAGAACTATTGCCTCTTGTTGGAGAATCAATTACTTGTTTAAACCCATTGCTTGTCATTATCGCTAAATAATTATCTACATGGTGTGACTGTTTAAGTAAACATAAATTCGTATCTCCTGCGATTAACAAGTTACGTTCGGATGAAACACTTAACACAACATTTATATCGTCCAAAAAAAGATGCAATTGTTTGAGAATGCAATCTATGTATCGCGATTAGTGTAAGAGGCAATTCCCGATATGGCAAATCAACAGTGGCCTTGAGCGCATCAGCCGAGCGAATATCAACAGCTGATTGTGTAGTGTAGCCACGTACTGTTCATTCACGCAAACAATCACACCACCCGACCTATTATAGCTATCGTTACAGTTTGCGTATTGGTTATAACCCTTAATATTTTACATGTCTAATTCACAACTATTTATCCATATTTTGGTTAAAATGCATTATAACATCAGGCATTATATTAACTGCTGTTTTGAATTCAACAAGTAAATCATCAAAGTTTTCTCGTAGACTAAATTTTTATGAACCTCAGTAAACACAGTAAAGTCACACAACATATACACAGTTTACGTCCATTGCGCTCAATATGAAAAATTAAATTTGGCGTAATATTTCGAGAGTACAATTGATATACCCAAACAAAAAACCCCAAGTTTTTGGAACATTACTGTACTTATAATATACTAATGTGTTTAAAAGACATTGTTTTAGTACGAAGATAGTTACAAATGAATTAAAAACAAAAAAACGACTTAAAAACATTTATCTACTGGGAAAAATAAAGACGAAAATTCTAAACAAGAAAGTCAGCTTTTCTATTTGCTCAATGGACGTAATAACAATAACAGCATCTCCCTGATTCTTCCTCATAAAAATGTTCCCGTTCCTCACCCACAGATATGTATAATTCTTCTCCCTCTTGACAGTTCGAGCAGCCGCAAACAGTTTCCTCCTTGCAGGGCTAAGGCTTTCATTAATGTATACAGGGGTCCGCCGCAGACTGCGTAAAGCCAACGTCCAAGGTGTTGAAGTTTCTTTTTAACCTTCTCTTTTCCAGAATTTTTTGTTTTACCTATGTTCTCAAAATTTTAGCTATAATACCAGCTGGACGGTTGGAGTCGGGTCTATTAGCTAATCGGTGGCACACGTCAATAGCCTCCCTGGGAAAACTCACGTCGAGGGCCTCACCAACCTGTCTTACGATCTCGTAGACGTCTTCGTTTCTGTTTTCAGGAATACCTTGGATTTCCAACGCGTTACTCTTGGAGTATTGCTCACTTTCCTCGAGCCGGAATTCCAGATCAGAAACTTTTTTCTTAAGGCTAACGTTCTCCAGCCTCAAACTTTCCATTGCCTGCAGGTACTCGGTCAGTTTGGCATTTAGTTCTTTCAGCGCATTTTTCTGTTCTACAACCTGTTCGTAAACAAACTCAAACGCTTTATTTATATCAGCCTCAATTCTTTTCCGGTCTTCAGATGACTCATTCAGCTTGGTCATTACTTGAGATATCAATTCTGTCGATGACTCATCACTCTGAGCGCTCATACTCTTCCGTCTGGTCTGGGAGCATGATGGGCATCTCCATATCTTCTTTTCCGTCGTGAGATAGACTACATCGTCCTTGGAGAGATTTACACAGCTCATATGGCAACGCCTTTTGCAATCATTACATACTACGAGTATTTTGTGTCTAACCTGACTTTTCGATTTTTTGCAAACTGAGCAATCGGTCATTTTGTTTACTAGGTTACAATTATGTTCCGTGTGTATTCAGATGACTCTGTTCACAGCTAGGCATGTGAAGTTAATCTGTTATGAAACTATGAGCATTATTTTTTTCAAGCGTGGCAACATACATCAGTCTACACAGTGAGAATTACTCATGTTATGCAAGTAATACATAGAATTTTATATTATTAACCTAAACTGAGCAACGGTCATTTTGTTTACTGTTACATTATGAAATGAATGAAAAACTGTAACCTGTAGAACTTTATTATTTTTTTTTTTTTTTTTGTTTTGTGTTTATGTTTGTTGTGTGTTTATTTTGTGTTTATTTTTTTTATTTTTTTTTTTTCTGTTCTGTTTAGTGTGTGTGTGTGTGTGTGTGTTATGTGTGTGTGTGTGTGTGTGTGTGTGTGTGTGTGTGTGTGTGTGTGTGTGTGTGTGTGTGTGTGTGTGTGTGTGTGTGTGTGTGTGTGTGTGTGTGTGTGTGTGTGTGTGTGTGTGTGTGTGTGTGTGTGTGTGTGTGTGTGTGTGTGTGTGTGTGTGTGTGTGTGTGTTAATAAGAGACATGTAAATCAGCTTGTCAGATAATACTACATTGATTCCTATGTTTCGAGCACACAAGGCTCTGAAAATAATTTACACGTTATCTAATTTTACATTTATAACTCAGCAGCCTTTTTCTCCTATCATATTTGAGGTCAGTATAACTAGCACTGCACTTAGTTACTAAAATTACCATTTACTTAAATTTACTTACTTAAATTTCCATTGGAGATGTTAACTGGGAAACATCCATGGATGAAACAGCAAGTTAATATGGTATACAGTTAACGTACCTACTGCAATATTTTATATAATCGTTGTTATGTCATTTACCGACACACCATTAGACAGTCTGCACTAACGGGTTAAACTCAAAGGTTACAACTTACTACACCTATCTTTAGAGAAGTTGCTCTTGCGATAGTAAACAGTAAGATCTACTGGTTAAAAATATTATGGTTTTAAATGCAGGAGCTTGCTGGTATTCTACGATAAATTATCAAACTAAGCGACGCGGGATAGGACGAAAATATAATTTAGTAAATATGGCAGCACTGACAACAGGTGTATCACAGCTGAGAGGTGTACAAAATGACACTGTATTGTCGTCATTTGTCACTCTTATCACAATGCTTTCTCAGTGAGGTTCGTAGAAACCCCCTTGCTGCGACAAATTGCCCATTTTCATCTTCAACTTATTTATGTTTTCTCGACTGTATATTCCTGTTGATAATGTTCAGCTGGCTCCATGTAGCGCGGTAGTAATTTTACTTGAATGATATTTAGAACATCAGCAGCGTTGTATAGTATAGGCTATCGTTATTGTTTTAAAACAGTACAAAGTTATTTTATTTTAGTTACTTTTAGGTACAAACATTTATATAAATACATCTTTATTACAGTTTATCGTGTTTTGAATTCCTATGTTTACTCTTGTTGTTACTTAATGAACGTTAATCAGCTTATTTAATAGTTTCGACGATTTTAATAATTCTTTTCAAATGTAGGGGAAGCTCTGGAAGATTCAATCGAATGGCGGAGTCCTGGTTGTGGACGTCGCAGACTTTGGACCTAACTCAACGTATTATGTTAACACTGTCACGAACAACGATGTTGTGAGGCAAGTGTCTGCTCCGGGTCTATACAGTGTCCCGGCCTCTATTCTGAAGGAAAAAAAATCAATTTATATCTAGGCTCTTAGCTCATATAATTAATCTTAGCTTAAAAACTAAAATGTTTCCAAATAATTTTAAAGTTGAAAAAATCATTCCGTTATTATTAACAGTGATATAACAGACAAAATTAATTTCCGTCTAATATCTTAGCTCAGTGTATTTCTAAAATATTGGAGAAAATAATTGTGAAGTAGCGGGTGACGGATTATCTTTATAGAAACAATATTTGACATTAGCAAAAGTTTTAAATGAGTCTATTTCTGATGGTAGCCGGACAATGTTGGTCTTCTTGGATCTGAAAAAGCCTTTGACTCAGTTGATCGAGTTAAATTGATAAGTAAATTGGAACAGATTTAAATCAGCCGAAACCTCACTTGATTGGTTCAGGAGCTTCTTGTCTGACAGTTCCCAGAATATTTGCAATGACGGTATCTATAGTAGAGGTCTCCAATCAATTAATTATGATGTCATTCAAGGAAGTACTTTTGGGCCAGCTCTTGAAAATATGGTTTGACCAAAATGTCCTCTCGTTGATTGTTTCTAAAACTAAGTTTATGCCTATATGTCTTAATTTTAATTCAGATTATTCTTTGAGCGATATTAAAATGCACAACTTTAATTATTTTAATAATGCAGCGTGCCAATGCGAGTCTTTGGGTAAGGTTGATGTTTATAAGTATTTGGAGGTAGGTATATATACGATCACCTGTGTAACTGACTGACTCATTGGTGGTACAAATTCTAACCCACTTCTAGAAGTGCTGGAGACTTGAAATTTGGCACATGCCTTCCTTTTGGCCCACATCCCACAGAAAAATTGCAATTTTTCCAATATAACTTTTCCAATATAATTTTTCCAAATATAACAATTTTACGTTACAACCCGAGAAAAAAGGTTAAAATTTTCCCATATAAAATGCATTGGGTTCCTTTCGTGAAATTCAGGGTTTTAAAAAAGACCAATATATCTGACTTCCTGACGAGCTAGAAACTTGAAGTTTTTTATGAACATTCCTAAGAGGTTACTCTGAATAATCGTCACGTTGGATTTCGTAATTTTCAAATCTTTACTACCCCCCAAAAACATCTTAAACTTCTTCAAAACAAATTTTCATTTTTCGGCTATATGACTTTAAGGAAAGCTCCTTTCGAAAAACGGAGGGCACTTTTGCCACTGATTTTGCAAGACCTACAACTTTGAATATATGACTTATTTCTCCTATCTAGCGTGCTTCACCCTTGAATAGCGTTATATTTTTTAAAACGACTTTTTCAAACACATTTAACCACAGGGTTGCGTTAATATAGATCATAGAGAGGTAATATTTGGTGTACAGCTTACCTATGCCACCCGTCATAGTAAACAAACATTATTTAAATCAAAAGTTTTTAGAAAATGTGTACAAATAGGGAAGTTCTATCAATTTAATTATTCTCCATAATATTAACATGGGGATTGTTTATGTTGGTTTTTTGCCATGGGATGAAATGGATTTACCATATTAGTTATCTTATTTCAAAGCCCTCACTCAATCACTCATCACTAATTCTCCCACTTCCCGATTACCTAGGAGGCTGAAATTCGGTATACTGGTTCTTTAGGCCTAAAATAGGAAAGTCTGATAGTTTTTGTGACGATTTTCCCATAAATCTCTACCCTATACGCCTTCAAAGTTCCCATGTTAATCTTATGGGTAAATAATTTTGTTTTGGATTCCAACATATGTATCTTACCTTTTAAGATATAAACAGCAGCTGTTATTATTTGAACCATTGAGCAAGCCAAAGAAGCAAGCATAAAATAGTAAGCACTCTATGGTATCTAATTACTCTATAAATATAACATTACTCAGAACGGATTTTTGTGATTATGTTTTATGATTAAAAATAAAATGTTTATTTGTTGGCCAAATTATAAATAATAACAATGTTTATACATATTATGTTTATTATAATAATAATCAGCTGTTGTATATATTTTATATTTTCCTTTTGCTATCAGAAATGTTTAAAAGGTTGATACCTTATTTTGTATTATTATAGAATATATGATTTTTTGTAGTTGTGTGTATGTGCGTCTCATTCACTCATCACTAATAATTCTCCCACATCCCGACTAGCTAGAGAGGTGACACTTTGGATATACCTGTATATATTCTTAAAATTGAAAATAGGCAAGTCTTAAAGTTTTTGTGACGATTTTCCCATAAATCTCTACCCTACACGTCTTTAAAATTACCAAATTAAAAAGCAAGTGTTTGAACTTTACCATTGAGTCAAGCCAAAGAAGCAAGCAAAACATACAGAAAACAATAACCAAAAGACATCTAAATACTATATGAATATAATATTAATTTATTTAATAAAACATAGTAATAATAATAATTTAACTATGTAATTTTCAAGTCTGTGACTTGAAAACTGTGTAAATCTAAGTCAAATTAGATTGCACTTTACGCTATTAAAAAAATAACATTATAATAGACCAGGTATAAAAAGGCATTCATATAAAGAAATTTGTATGAAGATAATCTATTTTATTTATTACTGTCGAACTTCAACATACAGCTGGTTTTATTGGTTTGTTTATGTTTTTTTTATTTCTGTGATACGGTGACAGTTGTGTGTGTTAATTGTGATCTTTGATCTTTAATCATTTTAGTGATTTTCGTAGTATTCTTCTCTTATTTTTATACATTATTTTGCACAAAATACTTTTTATAATATTTTATTAAAATCTTTTGAAATGGACAGTTAGTGTTTTACAGAGAAGACAATTCTCTGTTTAGTGTTGTTCGAATGCCCCCAGATGGGTCATGTCTTTTTCACGCAATATGCTATCTACATCATTGAAATAATCTGTTCACAAATGAAGTCAGGGAAAAAATTGTAACCTACATTTGGACTAATTGGCATAAATTTTAAATCATGATTCAAAAGGAGAAAATTATATTTCAAATGGTAATCTATGGTAATCTAAACTATACCTCACCTGAACACTTTCGGGTTGAGATGCTAAAACCAACCAAATATTGTTCAGCATGCGAGTTAAATGCAGCTTCTGACATTTACCACTGCGTATTCATAGTGCACCACAATGGTATTTTACTCCAGAGCTTTAGAAGAAAAGGTTCAGCTTCAGAGTACCAAATTACTATATACTGTTTAGTGGAAGTCTTAGTAGTGGGCACTTTGACGTCCTCGAGGCAACACCTGCCAAAATGACTTGAAGATCACCAAGTATTGGAAGTGAGATGGTAAACTTTGATGAACACGGCACCGAACAAACAGTGCAACAAACACCTGAGGGATTAATTTTATTTTAATTTTAATTTTAGGGATTTATTTTTTTTATTTTTGGTTTTGTTTATTGCACTCATTTGTCTTGGTCAACGTTAACTTCAATATTAGTTTTTCCCTAATGTGCAAACCAAATTACCGTTGGCTATTATAAAAATGATTGGTGCTTCAACTCAGGCCTACACAGACTCCTCCTCCCTTTATAGGCCTTTCCTTATGCTAAACTGCCTTATGGCTTATGGCTAAATTCATACATAGTTGTTTAAATTATTATTTGCCATAGATTTTTATTATTTACTAGCAGTAAGCCCGTCCTTTGTACGAGTTGCAGGATTCAGTTTAAAGAAGAAAGATCATCATACCAAAATGTAAACCTGAAATCCTAAACAAATCAATACCCAGCTTTATTATTTGGTATTACTTTACAATTAAACAGATTAGAACATTTATACCATTATTATTATTAATTATACGTTAAAATAGCTTTTTAATATAGTATGATTTCGAAATAGGTTTAAAATCAATGACCAATATAAACTAACTAATATTGATTTGACAACTGTGTTTTTATTTCTATCCAATACTATAATACGAGCAAGGTTTGTATATGTATATATATATATATATATATATATATATATATATATATATATATATTTGCACACGGATCTCGAAAACGGCACTAAGGAATTTCTTTAAATTTTGGAAATAACTAATTTCCGAGTAGAAAATAAGTTCTAGATAGGTCTAATGTCCAGGAAAATTCGTGTTTTCTTGTAATACTAAGTTTAAAATCTAAAAATTTAACATTACGCTTATGGAGAATAAAATGTAAACAATACAAACCAAAACAGCTATTTATAACCGTTTGACAGTTCTTGATTGAAGACGGCGGGGAACAATATGTGAATAGAGGTTTTTCATAAATATTTATTTTATGTATGTAATGAATGTAAAATTATCAGGTTACTAAACAATTTGTAAAAACTTAAGGGTAACATAACTGTGCGAAATAAAATCAGGAAAGAGTATTTCCAAAATCTTCCGTGTTTTTATAGAAAACGTATTTGTTGTATTGCTTGAAGCCACCGTAACTAACCAATTATGTGTAAATTAAATTTCTCTTTTGCTTTTCAATTCTCATACATAACAAGAATAAAGAATTTTCATTCAGTTTATATCAAAATCAGTTGGTCACAGGCTAATAATAACTGTATTTATAGGTGAACAGTAAATGATCGGTTAAAACAATTGAGGTTGGCTAAAACACCTTAACCGACGTCGCTCAATTGACAGACGCCGTGGTCCAGCGGTAGCGAGTTAGCCTCATAACACGAAGGTCGCGTGTTCAAGCCCCTGCAAGAGCAATATTTTTGTTCAGTGCTATATTAAGTATGGTGTATTAAATCGGTTTTATTTAAACCACAAAATGTTTTCATTGAGTAATAAAAATGTGTTTTAATTTTCCTAATTATTTTTTATAATACATGTATTATTCTAAACGAGCAAAGCTCGGTCACCAGGTACTTAAATCCTTAAACTACAAAGACAACTCATTATTGCCAGTAGCATATTCATTGAAAATTGAATAAAAATACGAGTAATATCGCGTAAAAGTGGGTTTTCAATGCTCGTTTTTTTCACTCTTAAAGGGGCGGCTGGCGATTTGAAGCATTTAAAAACCTTCTTTGGAATGTAGAGAATACATGAAATAAGTTTCATTGTAATCAGTTCTCCCGTTTTTTCGGAGGAGACGGCGTAAAATGCCTCCTGAAGCGTCACAGACAAACATACCGACAAACAGACAAAAATTAAGATAAGGCCGGTTTCGGCTTCTCTAACGCACGAAAACTAACTAAAAAATGAATAATTCTGAGCAATGTACAGACAAAACTCTAATTTTATTTATATAGATTTTTATTGATTTTTTTACCTTTTTTATGTGTAAATTACTATAAGGATAAATAAACATAATTCATTTCTTTTTAAAATACGTCTTTCAAGGTGCACTTAACGAAACAATTATTAATAATTTATAAACACATTATATTTTTGGATTGAAGTTTCAATGTCTTTAAAAAATTACAATATGCTACAGTATGCTATTACACTGATATACATTGTTAAAAAAGGGTTAATGAAACACGTGTAAAGTATAGTAAATCAGTTAGAGGGAAGGAAATTTTTTCAACTAACACAACAGAATGAATTTAATTAGTTTAAAATGTTGGTTAATATTTCTGATCATTAAGGGTGGTAGTCCTGATCTTTGTTGGAAATGACGTGGCAGCCCTGATTGGAACAGCTGAGCGTGATAAGCGGTGGACCGTGTTAGTACGAACAGTTTTTCTATTATTGCTCCCGTCTTCTGTTTTAATTTACATTTGGACGTGTTGGTTTACTTTTTGCCGTTCGTGATAAGGAGGAACAGTAATAAAAAATTCTAGATCAATTCAATTCTCACAGAATTCGTAAATAAGGTATGTATTCTACATTCATTCCTCATTCATACTTGGCTTAAAATTCCTACCTGGGTAGGTCGCCATTTCAGTCAAAAGTAAAGTAAAGTAAAGTATTATTATTTTGTTTGAGCCAGATTCTTAAAGCTAATTAATTTTTAATTTTTAAATCTTAATTTTAGAGTTCATTGATATTCTTAAGTGAGATTAAGGCCTTCATTTCAACCCTTTTTCTGGTATTTACATTCTAGTATGTATAAAAAACTATTTATATATTATTTTGTTTAACCGTAAGTTACAGTCAATTGACTTATATTCTTTATGTTAGAAATGTCTATTTTCAGTGTTCCTCACAGCAGCAAACACTTTCCCACGTTAATCTCATGAAGAATAGGCAAATAACTTTTGTATTTATCGAAAGATATTGATAAAACCTTTTCATATATTATTATTATTAATTTAGAAATTCGCTGAGTATACAGGTCTGCTGCAACGGGAGTATAAACAATTCTATTTACAGCATCAAATTCAATAATATATGAGTGTAACGAAGTTTGTTGAGTTTAGGAAAAAGTCAAATAAAATTAAATATCTTTATTGCCATAATAAACAATCCTTCATCGCATCGGCATATGTCATTAATAAGTAGTTTCTAAAAAGTATAAATACGAAGTATATACAATAAATATAAAGTACAAAATATATATGTAAATTATTTCCACATGTAGGTTAATGAATATGTACTTTTTTACCTTGTTCAAGTTTCCATGAAAACAATACAACACACATAATAAAAATAACTTTTAACTTGCCAAACCTGTTAATACATTTTAAACACAACAAACTTGAGAGACAACAACACAATAATAAACAATAACAAAAAATATATGTTTTCAAATATTAAACAATCAACCATATTGGATATAGAGGCAGGCACTGAGCTTGGCTATAAGTCCATAAAAGTCCAAGGCCGTAACATACCCCCGCCCATGAACCACTTCAGGGTTCATGACAGAATCAAAGATGAATAAACAAAATAAGTCGAACGATCCAATTGCCTCAGTCAGTTATCAAGGGGAAGTGGAGATACCTTGGTGATTGGCCTTGAGAGAGGACCTTTAGAGGTTTGAAGGTGCACCACTCGAACGAGTCCATCGGGACCTGGTGAAGTCAAAGTAACGCGGCCCATGCGCCATGAAAGTGGAGGCTGATTTGCTTCATGGATGAGGACGAGATCTCCAACTTTTACATTTGGCTGTTCTCCATTTTCCTCTTTCCTGTAAGATGTAGAGATACTGCTTTTGCCACTTTTTCCAAAAGCATTGGGTTAGGAATTGGACTAATCTCCATCTTGAAAGGCGGTTTGTGGGAACTCCTTCCCAGTTAGATTCAGGAAGAGAGAGAAGTGGTCCTCCAACAAGAAAATGCCCAGGAGTAAGGCAATCAATCTCGCAAGGGTCTGAGGAGAGTGGTGTTAAGGGCCTAGAATTAAGAATTGCTTCAATGCTCGTTGACAAAGTAATGATTCCTTCTAGAGTTAAGATCTGATCTCCTATCACTCTTCGAAGATGGTATTTGACACTACGAACCGTTCGTTCCCAGAGGCCACCTTGGTGGGGTGCTGCTGGTGGCATGAAATGAAACTGGATGTGATTGTTAGTCGAGAATTTATGGATTGCCTTTTGATTTTCCTCTTGGCCTAGAAAGTTCTTCATAATATTTTGAATTTCATTGGCAGCTCCTACATAATTGGTGCCGCAGTCTGAATATATATTGCGACACAACCCTCGACGTGATACAAATCTTGTCAACGCTGCAATGTAAGCTTCAGTGTTGAGACTGGTGACAACCTCCAG
Organism: Nephotettix cincticeps; assembly: GCA_023375725.1. NCBI lineage: Eukaryota > Metazoa > Arthropoda > Insecta > Hemiptera > Cicadellidae > Nephotettix > Nephotettix cincticeps. The sequence continues at coordinate 51,089,749 of CM041786.1, read as the reverse complement.
ATGGACAGCCTTTACCGCAAAACATACAAATATACAAATGAATACTTTGATTTTACTAGCTCTTCTCAGTGTACTAGTCTTGACATAAAATGGACCTAGATAGTCTGTCCCACAGTTTTCAAACACTCTTGAGGGTGTCACTCGTTGAGAAGGAAGATCTCCCATTTTCTGCGTAATTAGTTTGGGGTTGCATTTAAAACATCGAATGCATTTAAAAATTCTGCTTCGGATGACACTTCGCCCTGACAAAATCCAAAATTTTTGAAATATTGCTGCTTGCACTAACTGAGGTCCTGCATGTAGGTATTTCAGGTGATAAAAATCAATGATGAGGTGAACGACGCGATGAGACTTGGGAAGCAATATAGGATGCTTGCTATCATATGAGAGATCAGAGTGTTGAAGTCTACCACCTACCCTGATTAACCCAACATCATCAATAAAAGGCGAAAGATGACAAAGTCGAGAAGTACATTGTTTACCAGAACCCAGGGCACGTAGATCTTCTTTAAATTCCGATTGCTGAATCAATTTGCATATTTTCCATTCAGCTTCTTTAATTTCTTTTAACTTTAAATTTCCCTTGACCTTATTCACTCCCATGCAGTTATTAATAAAGCGCATCACATAAGTAAATACTCTTAATAGTGTGTTCCATGAGGAGAATTTACCAAGCAGATCATCTGTAGTGGACTGTATGGTTACTAATATGGGAAGTGGATCTTGCTTTATTTCAGGTAACTCCTCAGGTACAATCGGAGTGAACATTGTTTTTGGCCAGGATTCTTGAGATTGCTGCAACCAGGAAGGCCCATGCCACCAAAGGTCATAAGATACCACCTAAGATAGAATACGGAAGGAGACCTCGACTGGCACAGTCAGCTGGATTAGAGTTAGTTGGAACATGTGACCATGCATGTGATGGAATAAGTTCCTATATCTGAGCAACCCTATTGGCTACATACCTAAACCTTCAACCGGTATGGCGGTGTGTGGATCCATGCCAGAACTACAGAAGAGTCACACCACGCCTTTATCAAGCTGATACTGCATCGTTGAGACAAAATAGAGGAGGAAAAATGGAGTAGATTAGCCAGGAGATGAGCACCACAAAGCTCAAGGCGGGGTATCGAGATTCTTTTGAGAGGAGATACTCGTGATTTAGCAATGAGCAGAAAAGTCTTTACATTTTCATTAGGACAAACAACGCGAACATAAACAACTGCACTGTAGCCCGCTTCAGAGCCATCACAGAATCCATGGAGTTGGATATTGAGAGCATTACACAATGCTATATAACGAGGTATTTTGAGGTTGTTCAAACTAGGTATTTGACTAATGAACCGCTTCCATTTCTCTGCAATGTGTACCGGCACTTTTTCATCCCACTGCAGACCAATTGTCCGTAGTAGTTGTAGGAGAGACTTAGTCCAAAACGTCACAGGAGTTAACCATCCACATATGTCATAAATTCGAGCAACGGTTGAGAGAATGAGTCTTTTAGTGACTTTTGTATCTGGTAGATTGAGACGGTAAACAAGTTCGTCACTCTCTGCGACCCATTTAACCCCTAGCACATTGTACAACAGATGTTCTGGATCTGAACATGGCAGAGGTTCTTCCCGGTGTGATTCAGGGACATTGCGCACAAGCTGTGTACAATTACTTGTCCATTTTCTCAGGTCGAAGCCACCTTTAGAGAGAAGTTGGATGGCTTCGGTTTGGAGAGTAAGAGCATTTTCCATTGTATCTGCTCCTAATATTAAATCATCGACGTAGGTTTGATTGTTTATAGCTTGACTTGCACGAGGAAACATATGACCCTCATCAATGACGAGCTGCTTCAGAGTTCGTATCGCAAGATAAGGTGAACTGGTAAATCCAAAGATCACAGTTGTCAAACGATACATTGACAGAGGTTTGCATGATTCTTCACGCCAGTAAAGAAGTTGGTAATTTATATCATCTGGATGAATAAGAATTCTTCTAAACATTTGTCTAATATCGCTACAACAGACAAATGGGTAAGACCTGAATAAAATCAAAATATCACTGATTTCATTTTGGAGCTTAGGTCCGGAATGAAGAATATCATTGAGTGATACACCAGAGGACGATCGAGCACTGGCGTCAAATACAATTCGAACCTTTGTTGATGATGAGTCTTCTTTGATAACAGCATGGTGTGGGGGAAAGAAATTCTATTTATCTGGGAGTGGGGGGACATTCACTGGTTCCATATCTCCAGAGTCCAACAATTCTTTTATGCAATCGTGATATTTTTTCTTCAAGGCTGGGTTGGAGTTAAGTCTTTTCTCTAATGAGAAAAACCTTCTTTTTGCCATACTTGAAGAATCGCCTAAAGGGGGATGTTCATCTTTCAAAGGGAGACGAACAACATAACGCCTTGTTGAATCTCTTGAGTGTGTTTTGATGAAGTGGTTTTCACAAAATGTGTCATCTGAAGTAGGCTTAGCCTTGAAAGGGGGCTCTTCATGAGTCCAAAACCTTTGTACAGCTTGATGGAGATCATGTGAGTCAATAGTGAGTAGAGAGGTGTCACTTACGTCGCCTGTATCTTCAATAATATCAGAGTAAGGCTCAGATTGAGGAGATTCAAATACAGGGGACGAACCTATCAGAATATAACCAAACACAGAATTCATGGATGATGGTAGATTTTCACCAATGATGAGTTTTTCTCCGGTCATAATTTTATGATAGAGATCGGCTCCTAATAACATATCAACTGAACTAGGAGTGCCAAATGTTGGATCCGCAAGAACAAGATTCTTAAATCTATCCTTTACATCCTGAGGAACTTGATTGTGAGGTAAATTAGATGTTATTCGATTCAATATAACCACGGGGTGGTTATCAGTCACTTTAGTTCCATTTAAGGCAGATATGTGAACCCTAGAAAGACCTTTACTTTTTACATGGCATGATGACAGACCATCAATTTTGTTATATTTAACAGAAGATCTTTCGAGTGAAAGTAAACTCGCAGCTGTTTCAGTTATGCAAGAAATCATGGAGGCTGAATCCACAACAGCTCTGAGTACTAGTGAAATACCCTTGGTTGAGGTTACTCGTACCAGAATGGTACCTAACAGTATTGTGGTGGGTCTGTCAAGGCAGCTTTCATTTTGAGAAAGTGCAACTACAGCGTTTTTTGAGGGGTCCATTGCTGGAGTAGACTTATAAGAGGACTCATTTGATTGATTTTCAATATAATTAGACACTTTACGCTCAGGGAAGTGTAAACATGAATGGTGTTTCTTCTTACATTGTTCACAGACCCTTTTAGATTTGCATTTGTTTACAGAATGAGCAGAACCTAAACAGTTGAAACAAAAATGATTTTGTTTTACAAACTCAAATTTATCTTTTGTCGACAACTCCTTGAAAACTGGGCAACCATAAATGGAGTGTCCTTCCTTGGAACAATATTTACATTTCATTTTAGGAGAAGAGACAGTGCGGTTTTCTTTTATTATTTTTATTACTTGTTTAAGTTTCCATGAAAACAATACAACACACATAATAAAAATAGCTTTTAACTTGCCAAACCTGTTAATACATTTTAAACACAACAAACTTGAGAGACAACAACACAATAATAAACAATAACAAAAAACATATGTTTTCAAATATTAAACAATCAACCATATTGGATATAGAGGCAGGCACTGAGCTTGGCTATAAGTCCATAAAAGTCCAAGGCCGTAACAGAATATATTCATTCTTTGCTTGAAAACGTGGTGTTTAAAGACACAATAATAAGTATATTTGATAATTAGTGATAACTTACAGTATAGTCAATTTACAGCCTTGTTTAAAAATGTTTACAGAATTCCGAAAGTTGTTGGCGTTGTTTTTTCAAAGCAGACTATTGGCTTTCTGTCAAGAGACACTCAAACATTTACACTATGCGCCGAAAAGTTTTATATTAAACATTTATATGAGACTTTAGTCAGTTTATACCCGAGTTAACACAAGTCATTCATATTCGTGAAGTTGTATAAATTTGAACAAGTTCTGGGTTGAAAAATTTTTGGTATATTATGGATGGTACTCATAGCACAGTGTGTTTGACTTAATATGTACTCTTTTTAATGCCTTTTTATGTATTTGCGGATACATCTTATCGTAAAATGTCATACAAATGCAGATGTATCTTGTAGCAACTTACCAAGGTAGCTTCAAAACATTTATTACAGGTTTTTTAGTATTATGAGGTACTAGGTTTTTTAGTATTTAAAGACACCTTAAAAATATCTTATAATTTATGCAATTTGTTCGGACTCACAGATCCTTCATATCAAATATTGCTAATATTACTACCTTTTATAATGCTGTTGTTACACTTTATCCTTGGAATTCCACATTCTAATTGACGCAATCACTATTCAATATAAGCATCGACACTTTCGAAAAATTTCGCGCGATGACTTTGAGTGTGCCAAACCTGCGAGGGGCCACGCCGAGGCGTCGACTTTGAGTGTATATAAACTTGCAAGCCGTCGACTTTGAGTTGTACATACTTGGGAGCTGTTGAAGTGTGTGCTTACACCGAAACTTAGAACAATTTCGAGTAGTGATACTTTTAGTGTCGATGCGACGAGAATAACCGTTCCAGTTGGTAAAACATGAGTTCGTCAAGAATTTTACAATTCATTTGATAAAGAGTGTAAAGCAAGGAAAGGGATCATGCAATAAACAATAAAGACAACTTATGTTTGTCTCGAGTTTTGGTTGTAGTCAAGGCCTATGCTAAAATGATCCTCAGATCTATGCTATTCATAAGGATAAATGTTTAAGGCAAACCTTTAGAGCTAAGAAGCTTATAGCAAAAGCCAGAGTGGAAATACCTGTAGAGGGGTCAGATATTCCAGAACTTGAGAAATTACAAGCCAATCTTAAAAAGATACAAAATTGCAGTGTACAATAATTACGGTACTAAAGAAAGAGAAGTTTATTTCTCAGGAGGCAACGAAGATGCTAGATTCAGAATAAACCTACTGTACCATAACAAATACTACAATGTAATCACAAACGTAACTTCAGCGTTTGTATTGTAACGAAGTGCTTTGGTACACAGTCTAAAAGACGGGCACTAAGAGGTTTTATCCCGGATCACCTCATACACAAATATTGTGACCCCGGGTAAAATCCTCGGAAACTACCCAGGGACAATTACGCAGGTAATTTCTCTCAGGTAAATGTATTGGGGAAAGGAACTCAGTACCAAGCCCCAGGTACTGGGTGCCTCCCCCCACCCTTTGGGGGAATAATCGCCGACATAAAAGGAGATAATCATGTGTGGAAGAGTGAGTTGGGCCCTCACGGCCCGACCCACCGGATGGGCGTGTTGAGACCCCGGTGGGCTGGATGGGCGTGCTGAGCCCCCAGGAAGGTGCATTGGCGTGTTGAGCCTGCACCCGCCGGATTGGCGTGTTGAGCCTCCGGTGTTTCCCTTCGCTGGATTGGCGTGCTGAGCCTCCGGCGTTTCCCTCCATCCCTTTCCTCGGTGCATTGGCGATTTTCGAGGATCGTCTACGAGGTGCAATGGACTAGCGAGTTACAGATTCTACTAGAAATCATATTCTACTAGAAAATTGTTTTATTCGTAAAAAACTAGGTACAGTATACTTTATAGAAAAAAATGTTTATAGACTGATGTATACTAAAGTATGGAAAATAACTATTTTGCACTTAGAGTTCTACAAGATCATATGTTTCTAATATAATTAATTATTCTTTTGTTATTGTATGTTTTGGTTATGAAGTTTCTGGTTAATCATGAAATACAAGTTTATTATTTTGCTACTTATGTTATTTATTTATTAATAGTTTTAAAAGTTATATATATCAATTGGCGACGAGGATAAAAACTGTACATGAACAAGTAGATCAAGTACAAGTAGATCACTCTGAATGGGGCACTCCTATTGTGCCGATTGAAAAACCTAATGGGGATATTAGAATTTGTGCAGACTACAAGGTAACATTAAATAAATGCATTTGCGATTTTAACTATCCCATTCCAAGAATTGACGACATTTTTGCACAGATGAATGGTGGCAAATACTTTTGTACGTTAGACCTTAGCAAAGCTTATTTACACTACCAAATGGATGAGGAAAGTGCAATGTTACAGTGTTTGAGTACCCACAAAGGCTTGTATAAAGTAAATCGACTGATGTTTGGGGTAAAAGTGGCACCAGGAATGTGGCAACAATACATGGACAAACTATTTCAAGGAATTACTGGCGTACAGTGCTTTTTCGACGACATTGTAATTCAGGGATCGAGTTACAGTGATTTATTGGATAGACTTAGAAATGTACTTCAAATAGTACAATCTCAGAACTTAACTTTGAACCGTGACAAATGTAAATTTCTACAAACAAAAATCACATATTTGGGACATGTAATTGATGAAAACGGCTTACACAAAGTCCAAGATAAAGTACTTGCAATAATGAATGCTAGACAACCAGAAAATGTTGCCGAACTTAGAACATTTCTTGGCTTGGCAAACTATTACAATAAGTTCATTCCTAATCTAGCCACATTATTGAGTCCACTCACTTTATTACTCCAAAAAGGAAAAAAATTCATATGGAATAAAGAGTGTGAGAGGAGTTTTAACAAATTAAAAGAAGAAATAACAAATGACAATGTACTGGCACACTACAATCCAGAGTTGCCTATTACTTTAGCAACTGACGCATCACCCGTGGGCTTAGGGGCTGTCCTTTCTCACAAGTACCAAGATGGAGCGGAGAAGCCAATTGCTTTTGCCTCAAGAGCATTAACCAAGAGTGAAAAGAACTATAGCCAAATTGACAAAGAGGCAACAGCAATTTTCTGGGGTATCAAGAAGTTCTACCAGTATTTGTATGGAAGAAAATTTACATTAGTGACAGACAGCAAACCATTGACATTGATTTTTAACCCTCATAAAAGCCTTCCAGCTTGTTCAGCAACTCGCATGTTACGTTATGGTCTGTTCCTATCAGGATATGATTACACAATAGAGTACAAAAGAACATCTAATCATGGAAACGCTGATTTCCTCTCAAGATTTCCCTATGAAAAACCAGATCCATGCATAGAAGACGAGACTTACAAACTTCAATCAAATCAAATTAGTTGTCTAAACAACATTGACATACAATCTATTCAACAAGAGACAGCAAACGATATGAATTTAAAAAGCATTCTAGAAGCTCTACAACAAGGAAGATGTCTCAAAGCGTTAGGTTATGAAAACACTGAAATTAGTTTGCAAGATGGATGTTTATTCAAAGGAAACAGATTAATCGTTCCTATGAAATTACAAAAAGAAGTACTAGATGAATTGCACATTGGACATTTGGGTGTGGTGAAAATGAAATCATTAGCCAGAATGTTTTGTTATTGGAAAAATATGGATCAAGATGTTGAAAATATGGTTCGTAAATGTAAGTACTGTTGTGAAAAGCAAAATAATCCCCCTAAAACCCAGTGTCATCCATGGGAACCTACTTGCCAACCATGGCAAAGAATACATATAGATTTCTTTGGACCAGAGAATGGTTTTCAATACTTCATTATTGTGGATAGTTTCAGTAAATGGGTTGAAGTAATTCCTACAAAAACCACTTCGACAGATTTTTGCATAAGAGAAATGAGAAGACTTTTTACCGTTTTTGGTATTCCAGTTACTGTGATTTCGGATAATGGACCTCAATTTACATCACACACTTTTAAGAATTTCCTTCTCAATAATGGAGTCACACACAAACTGTCAATTGCTTTTCACCCTGAGTCAAATGGGCAAGCTGAAAGGTTTGTACAAACCATAAAGAAGTACCTGAAATGTATGAATGATGAACCAGGGGACATACACATTAAACTTGCCAGACTTCTTATGCAGATGCGGAAAGTCCCTAATAAAGATGGAATGAACTCTTATATGTTGATGATGGGAAGAGATGTGAGAACTAGACTGGATACTTTACTGAAACCCAAAGTTTGTGCAGTACCAGAGGAAATTAAACCAAACACTCCGTCTAGATTTTTTATGGAGGGTGATCGAGTACAAGTTAGAAACTACACAAGGGCATTTAAATGGGCATTCGGAAATGTAACAAAAGAGAAGGTTTAGTGCACTACTGGGTAAGGTTAGACGACGGACGAGTTTGGCGCAGGCATATTGACCAGATCCGACAAACCGGTTTTGGGGGGGAAGACTGATGTATACTAAAGTATGGAAAATAACTATTTTGCACTTAGAGTTCTACAAGATCATATGTTTCTAATATAATTAATTATTCTTTTGTTATTGTATGTTTTGGTTATGAAGTTTCTGGTTAATCATGAAATACAAGTTTATTATTTTGCTACTTATGTTATTTATTTATTAATAGTTTTAAAAGTTATATATATCAGAAGGAATCACGTTGAACCAATCATTTTATTAATAATTAACTATAAATTTTTAATATAGATCATGTAAGTTGGACCAGTTAGACAGGTCAGGTGACAATAATTTGATGGCTAAGTGGTCCAAGTGCAGTGAATTGCCGCGAGTTGCTGCTACTGTTGATGTTTGTGTAATGAATACACTATGACTATGACTTGTGTAAGTAAACAGTACTTCATGTAAGTTGGACCAGTTAGACAGGTCAGGTGACAATAATTTGATGGCTAAGTGGTCCAAGTGCAGTGAATTGCCGCGAGTTGCTGCTACTGTTGATGTTTGTGTAATGAATACACTATGACTATGACTTGTGTAAGTATACAGTACTTCATGTAAGTTGGACCAGTTAGACAGGTCAGGTGACAATAATTTGATGGTTAAGTGGTCCAAGTGCAGTGCATTGCCGCGAGTTGCTGCTACTGTTGATGTTTGTGTAATGAATACACTATGACTATGACTTGTGTAAGTATACAGTACTTCATGTAAGTTGGACCAGTTAGACAGGTCAGGTGACAATAATTTGATGGTTAAGTGGTCCAAGTGCAGTGCATTGCCGCGAGTTGCTGCTACTGTTGATGTTTGTGTAATGAATACACTATGACTATGACTTGTGTAAGTAGGTATACAGTACTTGGTTAGACAATGAGAACGTCTGCAACGCTGGTGATGCTAGGCTACTGTGGTGATGGGATGGTTACTCATTTATTGAAGGCTATTCAACTCCAACTGACGTTAACATTTTAAATATTCTCCAATTAAACATTAAAAGGAAATTAGCAAAGGACAGATTATTATCAAATTTTCATTAGTTTAACCAAAGTAATGCAGTATTTAAAAATCATTAGCTTTTGTAATTTTTACTCTTTTCGTAACAAGGATTAAAAATCCTCTTTAAAGTTTTGAATATAAATATAATTTTGAAATAGGTTTAAGGCTGAACGGTAGTTACGATATTAAACGCACAGTGTTAAGTAGGAAACTTGGAATGAGCTAAATGTTATGATTTGGGAAGTTGGCTGCTCTGATTGGCGCCCTCGAGTTGTGTTCAAGGGACTGGAGTCCGGGTTTAAAGGGTTTTACTGTTTACGTTTTCAGAGTTATTTTCCAACTTTCGAGGATCCGCTGGATATTAACGATCTGGTTTTGGCATTTGATTAAATAAAATATTGCAGGCCCAAAATATTAATATATCTAGATCTAAAAGGTAAAAATCCAATACACTGTTTTGTTTTCAATTTCAATGCATAAAAACAGTTTTCTGTTCATATGAACGTTTCATATTGGTAATTCGTTTAGACAAGCTACTAATATTTGTCAATATTAGTAGTGTTAGTGTGTATTTGAATATTTATTTTTCGAACATGTGGCGAACATTGAACCGTGATACATACAGTACCATTATCTCTATATATAAAATTGAATGTATGTCTGTATGTTGCGTTTAAAGTAAAGTAAGACTCATGAGCTTGACCATCACGCTTATTAATTATTATATGTTACATTTCCCAATCAATTCCAAGTTCCTCTTATATGATTTCTTTAACTTTCTCTTTGTTTTTCCATATAATTAATTTATTTCAAATATCACCATATGATTTCAATATTAATTATGTTTTGTTTATCTGATTTGTTTTTCTTTTGGTTGACATAGCAACCAGTCCAGTTTTCTTTGCTTTACCATTTTTAAACTTTCATTTTTATCAGGTTCTTAATCAATTTTTAATGTAATGTCATAATTCTGTAAAAACGATGTAAAATTGTATTGATCAAGAAATATAAGACTCTGATAATATTGTGACTATTGAAGAATCGAACATGAAGAATGGTGTGGTGAGTGAAATGTAACAAAACTAACAGGCCTAACTTTGTAACTTAATAATGTGAACTTTTTTTGTGTTTAATCTCATATTTGTAAGAACCTGATATTTTGTAAAAAAAACAAAGTATATTTTGTATCCAGCCCTCTTTTTTCTGTATATTGGTCCTTCGAATTTATGCTATGTTTTTAAATATCTTTATTCCGCCCCCAACACTGTATGTATGTCCTTTATGCGTTGCCAAACTACTCATCCGATCGCCATGAAATTTTAGGAAGTTGCTCTATATGTGTCCGGGAAGGTTTTAGTGAAAAAATATTTTCGAAAACCCCATAAGTTTCCATTTTATGGCGTTTTAAATTTCTAATGTTAACCTTATGGAGAGTAAGTTTGTTTACGAATTGTCTACAATGAAAACATTTGATTTCTTAGCTACAGCTGATTGGTTTACTTTCCATTAGCAATACCGTATGCTTTACTATCCAATGCCATCTGAATCATTCATTAATGTTAAACTATGAAGTAAATGTGTACTGTAAAAAATGAACAGCTTTATTCACCACGTTAATAGTTAACGGTTTTGGGGGATTATGTATTTATTTTTTTCTGTCTGATTAAAGTCACGTGTTTATATGATAATTACAGTGTTTATATTATTACGTTTATTATAATAATCAGCTGTTGTATATCTTTCCTATAAAAGCCGTATTACAGTTAGGTTTCGTTTGGGTTTGGATTGGATTTGAAAATTGTGAATTAATCCACTCAGATTTATTTGTTTTATGGGAATGATATTAATATGTTTTATCGTTTCAGTATTGTTATTCACTATGCAGCGACCCAGAATATATAACCTTTCACAATGAAGCCGTATTGCTATTCGACTTCAGAACATGGCCAATCTTAAAGTTAACATGTGTTTACTGTGAGGCGTTACGAAGTTCGCCGGGTCAGCTAGTGTCATATACAAGTAGTAAACCTGTGTTAATAGATGTCTAAATTTAAACTTTAGAGTGGTTGTCGTGTGAGTCCGATCCCATTCACCATTGTAATGACGTCATGACGTGCAAGATATCAGCCGTTATCTGCTCGTGTCTCTTTACCCCTACATCCTCTCACTCTATACAAGCTTGCATCGAATGTAGACTTCAGTCCGGCACCCTATCACACAGCTATTACTCCTTACGACTTCCTTTCCCAGTTTATCGTTCGGCCGTTTCGTCTCATAATATACGAGCATTTCAGCGGTTAATCCTTTTGATTTCTCTCGTGTTATTCAAATAAACCGAAAGAAAGTCTCGTATGATTAGTAGTGACGTTAGCGAATGTGGATGATTTACTCTTACATTGAGAATTTACTACTCACATTGAGGTTTGCTCCAATGAAGAATACTTTTTCATGGAATTTCCTTGAAGTAATTGATTGTATAAAACGCATTTTCGGGACACCCTCATAATGTATTTTCGAAAAGTTTATGATGTCTAGTTTCTGAATACGGAAACGTTGGTTGCTGCTATGTGAGGAAAAATAGAAATGAGTATTTATTCTGAAGTTGATATACGTACATAAGGTATCAATGCGTAAAATACATTCCAACGTATGAAATGCACAATACATCGTGGTACATTATAACCCGTCGAAGCAGACGTTTGTACTCAGCGAATTTCCATTTCCTTAATGATATTTTTTAGCATCATACCGGGTGACATAATTAAAGCTATAAGCAAACAAGCAAGAGTATTTTCATTTTAAATACAAAATTAAGAGTAAAAATGCAGGTTTTCTGCAAAAAGCATTTCAATACTGAGAATGTTTATAACTAAGCCCGCTGAGAAAAATATCGGGCCCCTAAGCAGTATTTTGTTCCGCGCCCCTTTGCAACATATCACCGTTGAATACAGAAAATGTGTTATTTACTTCCCTGTGTGTAATAGGTTAGATCATGGATATGCCTGAAGTGAATGTTTTCAGTTCATCTAAATAGCTGTTCTTATTCTTTTAAAATCTATTAAATTGTATTAAAAATGCAATACAATAGCTCTGGCAGTTTCTATGGAAACCTGTTACATATTTTTCATCTTACAAATCACCAACACCCCGCCCCCCAGAGCTAAGACATAACCATGTCAAAAAATAAGAAACACTAACTCTAATGTTTAAGTTTCATGTCAGTTTTACTCAAAACTCTTAGATATGCAGCCGCCACCGACTACGCTGACAACGCCTGTTCTGGAAACAGCCATATCAGTCATATTAGACATCAATCGTTAGACAATAGCGCGGTCAAAACCTTACTATGTGATATATAGTTAATAGTCAAACATCTTTATTCATAAAGAAGTACAGTGTACAACATGTCCCAGTAATCAACAGTGTCCGAGTTAAATTTAAAGTACATTTTATAAGTTTTTGCTATTCATTTTTTTACGAATTTTTCCTTTTTTCTATTTTATACTTCATGGAGGGAGATGGAAAAAATCTTCTAACAAATAAATAGCTGCAATAACTAATAACTCTTTACATGATTTGTTATACTTCTTACACCACATAAGTTTAGTTAGTGCCTAAACGTAACGAGGTGACTGACACAACGATGAACGTTTGTGGCCGTGCAAGTCAGACGCCTCGCCTCGCCCTGTCCGACTCTGGCCTAACCAGTCACACACACGTAAAATAAAATAACGCTAAAATGAGGCTCGCTGGACTCAAGCGACTAACCTCGTGTGGTTCCAAACCAGTTTCTGATAAGCCCGTTGCTGCATATAGCTTTTCAGTATAAAACAATTGTTTCACAACTTATTGCCTTTGTGATTACTTGACACATAAATTCGATCACTTCGTCACAGTTAACCTTAAATTTTAAACAAAAACCGAGAGCTTATACACAAAAATTCTGCACCATATCACACCAGTGTTGCCAACCAAAAAGCACAAACATGTTGATAGGTACCAAGTTTTAGCTATTTTTTAACTTATCTATCATCTGATAGCGATGAATAATTACTGTGCATTTTTTATTGATATTAGGATACTTTGAGGCGTTTTTATTGAACTAGCAGTTTTCGTAAAATTTTATATGAAACAGTTTGAACGCTTGTCAACTAGTAAAAAGGCAGGCATTATTAATAACAATTTAAATCACAAATTTGAATGAAAGTGGTAGTTGGTAAATGTTTATATGGTGTTTTATTGTTGACATGACATTAGAAACAAACTTCTGAAATTTGTCTAATTAGTTTTTAGACCACCTCTTTACACAGGATAAACGTGTATTGGCTCCAGACTGACTTTGACTGGATGTATATTTATGTAAATTAAAAAAATTATAAATTAAATGAGTCGGAAGAAAAATGTAGTGGAGGGTGTTTAGGTTGGTATCACTGATTGGGCCAGCTGAGCGTGATAAGCGATGAACCGTGTCAGCTGTGCAAGCCTCAGTCCCGTTATTACTCTGATTTCTCCCACCTTGATTTGTCCTGATGGTTTGGCGTTAACTGAGCAATCATTCTATTATTTAAATTATTTTTCAAAAAATATTTTTTAGTTTCGTAAGGGATAAAATCTCTTAGGTAACCCAAGAATCCTGGGCATTAAACAACATCAAACTTTAAATCTAACTGTTTAAAGGAATAAATTATGAAACACTGGTGAAATAAGGAGTACCTAGTGACCGAGCTTTGCTCGGATGGAATAAGATATGTATTATACAAGTTAATTAGCAAAATTAAAACACTTCTATTACTCAATGAAAACATTTATGTGGTTTAAGTAAAACGGTTTTAATGCAAATTAATTGACATAGCACAAAATCTGAACAAAAATACAATGAACTGGACGGGGATCGAACTCATAAGCTATAACATGTGTAACCCGTGCGCTACTAACTGAGCTACGGCGTGGGCCGATACGGAGCTGTCGTTCAAGGGTTTTTGGCCAACCTCAGTTGTTTTGGTTGATCTTATACTGAATTTAACTGTCCATACAATTGTTATTATCATGTGATCAACTGATTTTGTTAGAATTGGAGTGAGGATTGAAAAGCAAAAGAGAAATTTAATTTACACCAGTTAATTGGTTTGTTACAGTGGCTTCAAGCAATAGAATGAATACATTTTCTTTCAAAACACGAAAGATTTTGGAAATAATTTTCTCTGCTTTTATTTTGCACAGTTATTTTACCCTTTAGATTTTACAAATTGTTTAATAATTTGATAATTTTTAATTTATTAATTTATTTTTGCATATTTTTTGCAGCTGTTTTGATTTGTTTGTTTTTTTTCTTTGTTTTTTTTTTAGATTTTTAACTTAATATTAATTTTCCTTTAGAACTTATTTCCTACTCTTAGTTATTTTTTTTTCTTAGTGTCGTTTTCGAGATTTTTTATATATATATATATATATATATATATATATATATATATATATATATATATATATATTATTATTACTGTGAGGCAATTATTAAATATATAATATTTACTCAACAACCAAAATTTTTTTGATTTAAAATATAATCTTATGGAGCAACTATATACCCAAAACACGAAAGATAAATAATTTTCTTTTTTACACACCAATACAAAGAATAATTTATAATTTTTAAATACAAAAAAAAATATTAAGAAATTATAATATTGTTCGCATTTAATCAAACTGTCAACTTATAAACAGTTTTTGATTTGTATTGTTTACATTTGTTCTAATGAATGTTAATTTTTTGAATTTTTAACTTAATATTACAAAAAGGAATTTGATTAATATCAAGAACTTATTTCCTACTCAAAAATTAGTTATTTCCAAAATTTAAAGAAAATCCTTAGTGTCGTTTTCGAGATCCGTGTGCAAATATATATATATATATATATATATATATATAAATATATATATATATATATATACAAACCTTGCTCGTATTATAGTATTGGATTAACTGTGAGGCAAATTATTAATTGCCATATTATATACTGCAGAATATATTACTCAACAAACAGCCAAAACAATTAAAACATTTTCTTAGTGATGAGCATACCTTTAAAAATTAACCAATAACTTTAAGTACCGTATAGAATGTTTTTCTAATAAAAAAGAATTTAGGCTTTAAAAAAAATTTCAAATGTTATTAGCGAAGAAGCTATTACCGTAGATCTTATGGCAAGACAAGCCAGGGACTATGTTATTTTTTCGTTTTTATGTGCCCAGAGGCCAAATACAATAGTCGTTCAAATTTATATATATACTCATCGATAATCATATTTAAAGAACACTTATTTTTAATATCAATTTAAATCCAACAACAAAACTACATGTAAATCCAACTTCGCAGAACATTTAATAACATCAGGAGACAGCTATAAAAACATAACAGGAAATTTATCAGTATTAGCGTTTGAAAAGCAACGAGAAAAATTAATATGACTTTTATAAATTTTAGTTACACCAAGGTTATGTTCTTGTTAATACACCACTTGATAATGGACTAAGATCCGAAACATGGTGTGAATTTTTGAAATAAAATAATTTCTCAGAAAAAGGGTACTCAGTTATGAGTAATTGTTTGATAATAATAGTAGCCTTCATTTACCAACTCAATTAAATATATTGGTGGGTTGACTGCGCCTTGCAGTTCATATACGTTTATATTTGAAATTATTATTATTGTTTACAAATGTTTTTGTTTATGTATCAAAATAATACACTCAATTTGATTTCAATCCACAAAGTGAGTTTTTCTTTTGTATGTATTTTCAAGTATTACAAGTAAACAATATTAATTTTACTTTCAACATCAGACCTGGTTCTCCAACGCATTATCCACCATGTGTATATATATATATATATATATATATATATATATATTATATATATATATAATATAATAATATATAATTTTGATTTTTTGCTGTCGATTTTTATTGTAAGTGTGTTAGTATATTACGACAAGAGTTAATCTGAAAAGCAATTGTACAAACTGAGATTCGCTTGAAAATAAAGGCTTTTTTACTAAAGAAAACGTCTTTATATTACAAAAAATATATGGCCTCTTTAATGGTGAAAAAAAATTATGTATTAAACAAATTAACATAAACATTATTACAGTGAAAAATAATATATCAGTATAAAAGAAGGTTTATAAAGTTAAAACATATATTTAAATATTTATTTAAAATCTAATAACAGAATATTTCTTAGAATTAAAACTTTATATTTATAAATATTTATTATTATAATTGTTTTTTACCATATATATGTATATATTATTAAATATAATAATAAATAAATACTTCAAAATTACGAGTATAATAGTGTCTGCTCATTGAAAGGATCGTTAATCAGGAGTTTATGGAATTAAGCGCGAATCTATGTTGATTGTTCATGACCACATTGTTAGAAACGTGTAAAATGTTCGTTATCCATCCTTATTCACTAAACTTGGGCGGTTACATTTTGAATCCGCGTCTAGCGATAGTCCATGCAAGTGAACGTGTCTAGTAGTTTATAACGTAATCCATGCGATTGAGGCCCTCGCCGCAGAGGTGGTTTAGTTGAATAGGTCATGATCACCCATTGTGAACCACGGATGCGCCTACTCGACATTGTCAGGGATGTTGGAAACCCTGTCAGATTTACAAGAACTCTTCTGAAATTGTGGATGGTTAAAAGCAATGGCCTGTGGATGTAATTTTATCTGGTGTGGATTAACGTCTGTACAACTGAATACTACGTTCATCCACAAAGATCATCCTCACAATTAGACCAGTTATTAATTCATAGACAAAATTGTAGTTCGGATCCCACAACAAACTACCCGTCATATGCCATTTGCTGGGATATTACTTAACAGTTCTGTCTTAGGAACATGTCAACCTTAGTCAGTATCATGGCTACAAGATCGCACTATAATCATCTAAAACTCAATTCATGTCCATACTTGGCTTAGTAATCACTTTTCCGGTGAAAAGTATTCAGTATGAAAGTCTAAACTAAACGGGAGATAAATCATTTCTGCAAAGATTTAAAAAATTGAAATTAGAAATCTAAACATGAACAGACAAGAAAAAACTACTATGGACTTAGGTCAAAGTGTTGTCTTGACACCTATTAACACGTATATGAGCTGTGGAAGATATTTCAAACTTTATTAAAATATACAAGGAATGTGTTATAAATAACCCATTAAATTTCTATTATAAGTTTGCTCCTAATCCAACACTATAATACGACCAAGGTTTGTATATATATATATATATATATATATATATATATATATATATATATATATATATTTGCACACGGATCTCGAAAACGGCACTAAGGATTTTCTTTCAATTTTGGAAATAACTAATTTCTGAGTAGAAAATAAGTTCTAGATAGGACTAATGTCCAGGAAAATTCTTGTTTTCTTGTAGTATTAAGTTTAAAATCTAAAAATTTAACATTACGCATATGGAGAATCAAATGTAAACAATACAAATCAAAACAACTGTTTATAACCGTTTGACAGTTGTTGATTGAAGATGATGGTAAACAATATGTGAATAGAGGTTTTGCATTAATATTTTTTATGTATGTAATAAATGAAAATTAAAATTACTAAACAATTTGTAAAATAGTAAAATAACTGTGCGAAATAAAAGCAGAGAAAATTATTTCCAAAATCTTTATTTGTGTTTTGAAAGAAAACGTATTCATTCTATTGCTTGAATCCACTGTAACAAACCAATTAACTGGTGTAAATTAAATTTCTCTTTTGCTTTTCAATCCGCATTCCTTTTCTAGAAAAATCACTTGATCACAGGATAATAATAACAAACTGTATGGACATTTAAATTCAGTATAAGATTAGATAAAACAATTGAGGTTGGCCAAAAACTCTTAAACGACGACGCAAAGTTGGCCGACGCTTAGATCTCACGTAAGCAAGGTCGCGTGATCGATCCCCACCCGAGGGCTATATTTTTGTTCAGTATTTATGCCATATTAATTAAGGGGTATGAAAATGGTTTTATTTAAAACACATAAATGTTTTCATTGAGCAGTAAATTTGTTTTAATTTTGCTAATTAACTTGTAAAATACATGTCTTATTCTAAACGAGCAAAGCTCGGTCATCAGGTACTATATAATAAATGAACCAATTATTTTATTCACCATAGTCTTTCTTTAACCTTCATAGCCACTAAAAAAATACAACACTTGTGACTCGAGATAAGTTAAAGACTAAAGGTTCTTGAAATACTACCAATATAATGTAATCGATATAATATTATTAATTTTTGGGTCTATTTGCTTATGCAGTGTGGTTATAACGTGCCTTTCTTATACTTTTTGACATGGATATGTCTTAGCTCTGGGGGGGTGTTGGTGATTTTTAAGATGGCAAACATGTAACAGGTTTCCATAGTAACTACCAGAAATGTTGTTTTGAATTTTAAATATAAAAGAATAAGAACAGCTGTTAAGATAAAATGAAAACATTCCCTTTAGGCATATCCATGATCTAACCTATTTCCCGCAGGAAAATAAATACAAACATTTTTTTAATTTATGTTTTTCCTTAGTTTTTCTCCATATTTTTCGTATTCAACTAAAAAAAATCTTTAAACCACATTAAAAATATAAATAAACTATGTCTTTTATTAGCGAATTTCCCATAGGTAAGAAGCTATTACCATAGGTCTCATGTCGAGACTGAAGTTCGTGACCATGTTTATTTGTATTTAGGTGCCTAGAGACCAAAAACAATAGTCGTTAAAATTTATATATATGTTTTAGCGAATTTCCCATAGGGAAGAAGCTATTACCGTAGGTCTCATGGCGAGACTTAAGCCCGGGACCATGTTATTTTTTCTTCTTTAGGTGCCCAGAGACCAAAAACAATAGTCGTTAAAATTTATATATATATATATATATGTATATATATATATATATATATATATATATATATATATATATGTGTGTGTGTGTCTGTGAACACGATAACTCTCGTAAAAATGGTCCGATCAAGACCAAATTTGGTAGAGACGTGTATTCCTACAAATGCTCG
Source organism: Nephotettix cincticeps (assembly GCA_023375725.1). Taxonomy (NCBI): domain Eukaryota; kingdom Metazoa; phylum Arthropoda; class Insecta; order Hemiptera; family Cicadellidae; genus Nephotettix; species Nephotettix cincticeps. Next base: position 51,070,416 of record CM041786.1, on the reverse strand, counting down.
GACGAGTTCGTAAACCAGACATATCGGTCAATGGGAACGGGTAGTTTGGGGGGGTTTTGTACCCCAAAATGGGTTTTTTTGCGTTTTTCACATGTAATTTTTTAAAATTTCAAATTTTATTTTTCACCATTAGAATCAGCTTAAAAAACTGCACAATTAAGTTCCTTAAAGTTTTTCTCTATCTCCAACGGTTACCGAGATATTAAAAAATCTAAACACAGTACGTTGTATTTTGGGGCTCCAATGTTAACACTTATGGAGGATAGGGAAACATTAATATTTCCCGTATTAATCGGTATTTTTGGATAAAACTTGATATTTAGCTTCATGTGTTGAGGTTCATCCATTTATGCTTAAAACATAGTTTATGTGTTTATCATGGCAGCAAACCTACATACTCTTTTCCATGTTAATCATATGGGAATAGCAAACCCCTAATTATGAACAGATGTTGATGAAAGTTTGTATAAATGTTAAAATAAACATTTTTGATGGTTTTACTCTCAGTGTTCTACAGCAGCAAATGGACACTTTTATGTTAATCTTATGGAGAATAGGCAAATAATTCTCATGTTTATGGACAGATTTTTATAAAACTTGTCAAATACTATTATTATTATATTGTTGATTTGGAAATTCGCTGAGTACGCAGGTCTGCTGCGACGGGGGTATTTACTGTTTTATATATATATATATATATATATATATATATATATGTATATATTATTATATTGTAAATGAATACCATAGTACCAGTACCCTTGCATTATTTCATTTCATTGTGTGAAAAATAAAATAATACCCCCTTCGCATCAGACCTGCGTACTCTGCGAATTTCCAAATGAATAATATATTACATAAGTTTGGTCAAAATCTATCGATAAACATGAGAATTATTTGCCTATTCTCCATAAGATTAACATGGGAAAGAGTGTGCAGGTTTGCTGCTGTGAGGAACACTGAGAGTAGGCATTTATACCATCAAACATTTTTATTTTTAACATTTACCAACTTTCATCAACATCTGTCCATAAATAAAGGTGTTTGCCTATTCTCCATAAGATTAACATGGGAAAGAGTATGCAGGTTTGCTGCTGTGAGGAACACATAAACTATAAACTATGATTTTTTAGCATAAACGAATGAATCCCAACCACATGAAGCTAAATACGAAGTTTCATCCAAAACTATTGGTTGATAAGGAAAATATTAATTTTTCCTTATGCTCCATAAGATTAGCATCCCCTAAATACAATGTACTGTGTTTAGATTTTTTAATATCTCAGTAACCGTTGGAGATAGACCAAAACGTCATGAATTGTGTGGTTTTTTTAGCTGATTCTAATGGTGAAAGATAAAATTTGAAAATTTAATGTTACTGAGAATAGGCAAATACTCTAATTTATCAACAGGTATTGATTGATCAATCTTGTCACATACTTGTACTATTGTTGTCATATTATTGATTTGGAAATTCGCTGTGTCCGCAGGTCTGCTGTGACGGGGGTATTAATTTTCATACACTATACTCATAATAAAATATTATAAAATTAAAGTAACAACATTTAACGCTTTTAATGTACAAATGTGTCCAGAAATATACAGGGCGATGTACTGGCAACACTGTTGATTTTATAATAATCCGTCCTTTGCCAATTTCCTTGCGATAGCTTGGCCTTTCCCCTTAAAACAAAGGTGGAATCAAAATTCAAATACGATAAGTGTATTACACGTAATCTGGAAAAACGGGCGACCAAGGCCGTATAGAAAATTCCAGTTGCAGGCTTCAGTCCCTCGAGACTATATGGAGTTATAAGCTACCTCTATATCCACTTCCATCTTCTGATTTAGCACCCTTGTGATCATCTGTTGTATTAGTATAGGCTAGGTGCAGCTTGCACAACTCCGGTCTCACTGTGAGGTTTTATCTTTTCTTCTAAGATTTTGAAGGATTGTTCTACGTCATCCTGTCTCTATCCCAGTGACTATGTAGTAGAGCTTGTGTGATAAAGGACATTTGTTAGTGTTAGGTCAGACTGCAATTTAGAGAGTTAGAGAGTAACTCTAACTGTGTTAGAGAGTAATAGACGCCATTGAAATATATTGTAACATTGTGCACAACAGTCTTGTAAACCATGATATTCACATTCAATGATATTCACATTCACAAACATTCTGAAACAGAACTTCTATACACATTCTTTCCTGAGGTTCCTCATGGATACAAGATATCCGAACAACCTAAAGAAAGGTTGTACGTTGATATTAATCCTGGATTGTGCACCATTCACAGTATAATAATAAATATACTAGTTCAATATAACAATCCGGTGTTCAACAAATACGTTGAGAATCTTGTGTACCTCGATTTAGTATCATAATAATAAGTAACAATGAATAATGAAATCTAAATTTAAATTCAATCGATTTAGAGAAGAACTAGCTGATCTCTCAGTAAGCGGAAATAGGGAGAATTTGTTGAATTTGTTGAGTAGACAAAATGTTGAATTAAGTGAAAATGGATCTTGTTGCAAAACAAACAAACAAATTGGTTTCCAGAAAAACTATGTAAGTCTCAAAGTAAGATAATAGTAAATTGTGGCAAGGCAATTGATAAGAATGATGTTATTGTTAAGGAACAATTTGAAAACGTCAATGCAAAGTTAAATAGCATTTTGAAGGGTCTTGAAGTTACGAGAGACTGTATAAAGATAAAGGATGGTAGAAAGATTTGTTGGATTACTTGAAGTGACAGCGCATATGACACAATAAACAGAGTTGAACTCCAAGAGCTGACTAAACGTGTTTACAAGCTAGAGACTAGACTTGGCAAATCTAGAGCAACGACAGTTGATATTTAATTATGTTATACGTTAACAATAAAAATGGAAGTCAACGTATACTGTAAAGATGGTGAAAGCATCTCAGAAGGAATTTTCCCAAAGCCCCTTCGGTGTTTAGTCGTCAGACTGTCAGGAAGTGGAAAAACTAATTTACTATTGAATTTCATTTACAACAAGGATGGAATTACATTTAAACATCTCTACGTGTTTAGTCGATCAATAGAACAGCTGACGTACGTAGAATTAAGAACAAATTATGAAAGAGTAGAAAAGAAACTCGATAACAAAATAGCATTCTTTTTCTCAGATTGTGACGGTTTAGTTCCACTGGATGAGTGTCAACCTAGTTCCTCGGTAGTGTTTGAAGATTATCTACTAGACGAGCAATCGAAAATAAGAGACTATTACATTAGAGGTCGTCACAAGAATGTATCATGTATATACTTGAGTCAGAGTTGACTCAGAATCAGTTGACATGCAGGTCATCTGTAACAATATCAATTTCCTATTTATGTTCCAACAGAACACTACACAAAACGAATTCACGAAGACTTTGTTGCTTCAGATATGACACTCTCAGAGTTTGAAAAACTCTGTTTTCGGTGCTAGAAAGAACCTCATGGTTTTCTGTCCATCGATACCAAAAACTGCTAACTAGTAAATACAAACATATGCTAAACAAAAGTATGCTAACAAACAGACGTGCTTGTAATAGGACGTGAAAACTTAATTTTTGTTGATACGTGGAAATACACGTATCAACACAATAAAAAAAAACGCAAATTTTATGAAAATATGGAAAGACGCGAATCTTAAAAAATCTTCTTGATATGATGTCATTTCCCCAAATGTGAACTTGAAAAAATATAAGTAAACCGATGTTTAAGATGGATGCAAAAACAGCAAAACGTATTGAAGCCATTGAGTCCAGCTTGATAAAAAAGTTTCACGATGATGAACAAGAAGAACGAAAGCAACGCAAGAAAAAACATGAAGAAATCACTGTTTTGTCTCCTCACAAAAAGGGTAAGACTGTTGCATTCCCATTGAAGCTGGAAAAAGACTGCGAACAAACATTGACAGTTAGTAAAGCAAAACAACTAGAAAATATAAAGAATTGGTTGCAAAACAAATTTACTGACGTGGACGTTCAAGAAACAGAGGAGCAAAGAGTAAGGGAGAAAAAGTATCAACCTATCACTAAAGCGGTTAAAGAAAAATAAGAGGAGAGTGATTCATTGGAACAAAAAACCAAAGAGTGGTTGAAAAAAAATACTATCAGATGATGACTCCGTTTAGACCAAGGCTTTCTAGTTCACCAGATCGCAGATAAATCAGAAATGATGAAGATGAAACTGACAAAACTGATGATGACACTGATCAGAATAAATCAATTAAAGAACTGGTAAATTTGAACGTAATCAATCTAGGTATGATCGGTGCAAAATATTTACCCCGTGCAAATGACGCTCAGTTTGGAATATATTACGATGTGTTGATTGAAAATTGGATCAGAACCCATCCCCTTTAATTATGATGACATAGTCACGTCAGGAAAACGTTTCAAAAGCAGTGAAGGACTTTGGAAACTGTTAACATATAAAGGTTCCATTAAAAGTACACACCAAGCAGTTAGAATATCTATAAAGATATTCTGTTGACATCAAACTCGTTGTATCAAAAGAACGATCCTTCCACACCTCATCCTAAATCAAGTCAGGGTCTAAAGTGGAGACTAATGATCAAACCAATTTGGGATCAGATGATTAAACCGAGTTTACCACCACCTGCTCAATCCCCAGTTTCAACCGTTTCCCAAACCACGATGGAGGGATCTGGTCTGAAAAGATATGAAGACAAAACACCTATCGAATATTGGTACAGAAAACATCTAAATGAACTGATCAATCGCCTTAACTTCATTCATGCTGAAGAGGCAGCAGGAAACAAGTTTTCACAACGAGAAAATATTGGTAGTGAAATTCGTTTACGATCGCATGCAAGAGCTTATCGAATGTTCGAAAAGATTAAAGTATCTGACACGCTGCCTATCAGCTTTGCCAAAACATGTGACTGAGGGATCAGGTTTGTTGAACGGTTTAATAAACAGTTTACCCTTTGGACTACACGCTCCATGCAACTGGAAATTTGATACGTACAATTATTGCAGTCCAGGCACTAAGCTATCTCAGCGATTAGCTCGTGGCGATAAGGGAGTGAACCCTATGGACGAAGCATCTAATAAACATGACATATGTTATCGAGATCATCAATTTTTGGTAACTAAATATTTTTTTGTACCAAAGATTCCTGATTTTGTCCGATCTCATCATTCTGCATCGAACTGTAAAATTTGTTTTCTAAAATAGTAACCCAAATATGTTTTTTCCAAAAACTGAGACCGTTTTATAATGGTAGTTTACCATGTAATTTTCAAATAAGTAAATCGTCGATATCTCGGTAACTAAATACTTTTGGACCAAAGCTTTCTGATCTGTCCGATTTCACCATTCCACATCGAACTGTAAAATTTGTTTTCCCAAAAAAGTAACCCTAATTTTTTTCAAAAACTGGGCCTGTTATATAATGGTAGGCCTACATGTTTATGAGGACAATGATTTTAGAAGACAGGGGTTTATGTTAAACACATATTAGGAAGACAGATATTATGGTTTTTAGGAACATGTAGTATACCATCTAAAATACCACTCTTTGGAGGAACACCGGTTTTTTGGAGAAGAGGCGAAGAGGGGAAAAGGAGGAGGGAGAGAAGGAAGAGGAGGAGAGAAGAAGTGATAAGGAAGAGAGGCGAAGAGGGGAAGATGAGGAGAGGAGAAGAGGAGGAGAGGAGGAGAAGAGGAGAGGAGGAGAGGAGGAGAGGAGGAGAAGAGGAGAGGAGGAGAAGAGGAGGAGAAGAGGAGAGAAGGAGGAGAGGCTAAGAGTAGGGAGTCGTTGAACCTCTCACTATTCGGGCGAGAGGTTCAGATGAGGAGGAGGAACAAGAAGAGGAAGAAGAAGACGTCGTCTGGTCCAGGAACAAACGCTGGACCACTTCCCTCGCCCATTTGTCGAACACGCCTTTTCATTGGTCCAGACACCCTTTTTTACATCTACTCTTCCAGCCTTTCTTCATCGAACTAGGTATACTAACCAATAGCCATTATGTCCTGAACACGTTAGTGCTTCTCAAGGAAAACTTGCAACAGTTCGGCCAGAGGGATGCAGTCCACGGGTATGGTACTTGGGATGCAAAGAATCTGGACATTTGTCGTCTTGGACGCACACTCAGAAGCTACCCTCACCTGGCGATAAAAATCTTTACCACCATGCCAGCTGAAGTGCGTAATTTAGACTTAACAAGTTTTAAGTCGACAATCCGCGAGAGCCTAGTAAATAGGCCCCTATATCGATTGGACGAGCTGGATGAGCTGCTGCTTTTTGCCCCCATAAACCCCATCTAAGTCACATCCGCCGCATATGAAAGATTTTTTGAGTATACGTTATTGTGTATTTTTGTGTGACATGTATTTATTTTAGCTTAAGAAACGCAATCTATCTGACCATGTCGGTCAAGGATGAAGACACCCAGTATCCAAGTATGTAAGTATCTTGAGTGCGAGAACCTCAAATCATAAAATCCCAAATATGCCGTGAGTCTTTTAGCACAACAAAATATGGTGACGGAATAAAAGTTTTTAATATTATTTCAAATTATTATAGACAGCAAACAAAATTTTTTTTTTTATTTTTCTTATGAGGAACATTTTTGTAAATTTTAAATGAAAGAATAAAATATGATTTTATCAAAAAAATGTTTTTCATCTGTACAATTCAATTTTTACAGCAACATACACTTAATAAAACAGTTTAATTTCAACTCATTCAGCTTTCCCGTGCGGAGTTGCTGGTCTCCCATCGGGCGCCTCCCCAGGTGGCGGATAGGGGAAAGCTTACCAGATATGGTTGGTACTGGGGAAATCAAATACCCGGGGCGGACCAAAATCAGCACCGCTGCCTTGCGGATTGAAGTGGGAACCTCAAAGGCTAGGGGAGCAACCCCAACAGAAAAGTGGCAAGTCTGGAGGCCAAGGTGGCAGCCCCATCACCAGACTAGAGGTTCAGATGGCTAATAACCTTCTAATCTCGAATTCCAATATATTACTGAAACCAACGCTGTTCAAAGAGACCATGCCCTGACTGGCGGTGGACCTCAGGATCTAATTACCCGGACTTTCCTCAGCAGTGAAGAAGTTGATGAGAATATGACGCCTAACTGGCCGATGCAAAACTCAACTGAATTACTGCTAAAAGCCAAGACTGTGACAAAAATAGGATGTTGGAATGTAAGGACATTGTATGCTCCAGGAAAGGCAGCGCAACTGGCTGCAGAAATGAATCGTTATAAAATGGATTTGATTGGAGTGAGCGAAACAAGATGGACTGGATGTGGAAAGATCAGACTTGCTACTGGAGAAACGATTGTTTATTCAGGGAGGGTAGAAGAAAATGCAGAGCATCAGCACGGAGTTGCTTTCATGCTTACCAGAAAACTGGAAGGTGCACTAATGGATTGGGAGCCAATAAGCGAAAGAATAATAAGAGTGAGGATAAGATCGAAATTTAGAAACACAACTGTTATAAATGTGTATGCTCCAACAAATGAAGCTGATTTAGAAGTAAAGAATGCTTTTTATGAACAACTTCAGGCAGTGGTTGATAATGTCAGTGCCAGAGATCTACTAATCATGATGGGTGATCTAAATGCCAAAGTGGGAACAGTATCGATGGAAATGAGAGTGTTATGGGAAAGCACGGTATTGGGGAGAAAAATGAAAATGGCCAACTCTTCACTGTGTTCTGTAGTTTGAACAATTTGGTTATCGGAGGGACTGTGTTCCCTCACAAAAGGATTCATAAGGAGACATGGCATTCGCCAGATGGCAGGACCCGAAACCAGATTGATCATTTTACTATATCCAGAAAGTGGAGAAGAACCTTAAGAGATGTAAGAGCGTACAGAGGTGCAGACGTAGGATCGGACCACATGCTGTTGATAGCAACTCTCAAAATGAAAATTATGAAAAGACAGACAGACAAAGTGTTAAGGAAGAAATTTAACGTCTCTAGGTTTAAAGACGATAATGTAAGAATGAGGTACAATGATGAACTAGGAAAAAATCTGGAAGAGGTTAGACTCCCGGCATGTAATGACATAGATGATATGTGGAAGAAGGCAAAGGAAGCGTATAAAAAGGCAGCTGAAGAAACTGTTGAGCTTAGGAAGAGAGGAGACAAGGAATGGCTCTCAGAGCAAACTTGGACTTTGGTGAGTGAAAGAAGAGAACTGAAGAGAAGCTTATTAAATGAAAAAAGGGAAGAGAGGAAAATGGAGCTAAAGGAGCAGTATAGAACGGTAGATAGACAGGTAAAAAGAAGTGCAAGAAGAGATAAAAGGAATTTTGAAGAAGATGTTATGAGAAGAGCAGAAGAAGCTGCGGGGAAAAACAACATGAAGACAGTTTATGATTGTACTCGGAAAATAGCTGGGCAAGCCCTGAAACGGACGGGAAATAACGGGAAATAACTGTGTTTTACGGGAAATAAACCCGTAAGAGATGAAAGTGGCAAAATGACTACTGATGAGCATGAGCAGATGAAAGTGTGGGTAGAACATTTCAAAAATGTGCTTAACAGGGAACAAGATGACGGTATGGTCGAACTGACAGATGAACATTTACAAGATCTGAGGATAGAGACCGGGAAAGTAACAAAACAAGAAATAAAGGCAGCCATTAAGCAAATGAAGAATCACAAGGCCGGAGGAATAGATGATATACCAGCAGAGTTTTTCAAGAATAGCCCACGAATCTCAGAAGACATTATGTTTAGATTGTTAAGTAAAATATGGGATGAGGAGAAGATACCTGAAGACTGGAGAACAGGATTATTAGTCAAACTGCCAAAGAAGGGTGACCTCACACGATGTGGCAATTGGAGGGGCATTACTCTTCTGAGTACTGCTAGTAAAATACTGGCTAAGAAAGTAGTAAGTCCTGCAAAGAAGAATAAAAGGTCCCATTGATAGGGTACTGAGGAAAAACCAGACCGGATTCAGAGAAAATAGAAGCTGCACGGACCATATAACAACGCTCAGGATAATTATTGAACAGTCAATTGAATGGAGAAACAAACTTCATCTGCTCTTCATCGACTTTGAGAAGGCATTTGACAGTGCAAATCGAGGTATATTATGGAGGCTTCTGCGGAATTATGGGGTACCTGAGAAGATAGTGAACATAATAAGAGTGCTCTATCGTGACTTAGAAATGAAAATCATACATCAAGGCATGATTTCGGAGGGGTTCAAGTTTAACAGCGGAGTGAAGCAGGGGTGCTCGCTGTCTGGGACTTTGTTCTTAATTATAATCGATCATATAATGAAGGAAAGCACCAAAGGAAGAACAGGGATTACTTGGAAAGTGTTTGAGCAGTTGGAGGACCTGGAGTTTGCAGACGATGTGTGCCTGATATCCGCAACAAGGCAGCAGCTACAACAAAAAACAGAAAAACTAAATGAAGAGGCTTCGAAAGTAGGTTTAAAGATCAATCAAAGGAAAACGAAATACATGAAGGTGAATGACGAAACTCAAGGGGTTATCAGACTTGATAATGAGGAAGTAGAAGAAGTGGAAGATTTTTTGTATTTAGGTTCTGTTGTAGATAGAAACGGAGGAACAGAGGCTGATGTAGGGAGGAGAATAAATAGAGCCTTTGGAGCATTCAGCATCCTCAACAAAGTCTGGAGGTCGAATAGTTTTTCAACTAAAAATAAATTAAGGATCTTCAATACAAATGTGAAGAGTGTGCTGCTGTACGGTTGCGAAACCTGGAAACTAAGTAGGGGGATTGTAAGCAAGCTACAAACCTGTATCAACAAGTGCCTGCGAAGAATTTTGAGAGTAAGGTGGCCCGAAACCATAACCAATGAAGAACTTTGGAGATGAACAAACCAAGAACCCATTGAGGTAGAGATAAAGAGAAGATGATGGAGATGGGTAGGGCACACCTTACGAAAGGGGCATGGTGATGTGGCGAAAGAGGCACTAGAGTGGAACCCCGCCGGGAGCAGGAGAGTTGGAAGGCCCAGGAAAACTTGGAAAAGAACGTTGATGGAAGAGTTGCAGGAGAGAGGAAGGACCTGGGAGGGGATAAAGAGGGAAGCAACCAACAGAGTGAGGTGGAGAGGAACGGTCGAGGCCCTATGCTCCAAGAGGAGTCAACGGGATTAAGTCAAGTAAGTCAGCTTTCTATAATGTAGGACTCACTCCAACCCCCGGGCCTAGGTGAATAAAACAGGACCTACATCACTACTGTTAACATTGAACACAATTAGAATTCCCAAAAAGGATGTTTTATAAATCTGTTGCTTTATAAATCTTGAAATAATTTATATTGTAGATCATGTAATTTTAAAATTAATTTAAGAGCGATTTTATATTTATACTTTTATGAAACTAAAAATACAGTGCTGGCCTACTCATGCCAATGAAAAATCTCCTCAGAGTCCAAAACACCTCCAGGGTGCGCCACTGACTAAAGTAACAGCAGTAACTTAATCTCTTAACTTGTATTTCCCCAATCCGATTCTTCTTCACACACCTGATTGAACTAATTATGAACCACCTTGATTAAAAATTACTGTTCCACTTTCCTGGGGAATTTATTCAACTATGAATAGTGATGTGAGTCAGGTAAATACCCAGTGGGTAGGAAAACATAAAATGGGTATTTACCTGAGCCTCGGGTAAATACCCAAATCGTGGGTGCTTATGAGTTTTTTATTTATAGGGTTAAGATAATTATTTTTGCAATCTACATGCTCTAAGTATAATTAAAATAAGATCAAAAATGTAAAAAAGTCTTTATTATTGCCTTCACAGCCATATTTCTTCTGAAAAATATTGGGTTAAAATACCCTAGGCCTGGAGATATATTTAAAGGTTTCTTTCTGATCTGACTGTATCCGACTAATATTAAGCAAGCTATTATTTACAAAAATATATGAATGAAGTTTTTTAAACCTACATTTTCAACATTCTTAGAGGCAACACTAAGACCTGTCAATACAGTTATATTACAATTTTTCCCATTTTTAATAACCGACTAATTATTATTATTATCATCCTATAGGATGAATTAAAGACTCATGTCTTCCAACACTACTTAATATTTTTACACTTATATTGTAATTATATACAAATTGTAAATATATACAAAAGTTGTTAAATGGCGATCAATTTTGTCCAGTCATACTGGACATCATCAAGCCCAAACGGAGTCTCTGTCAGTATGGCGGACCCAAACGGAGAATGAGAGTCTCCATTTCAGCCTGAAGATGTCCGGTGGGACTGGACAAAATCGATTACCAATTAAACAACTTTTTTATATATTTACTGTTTGTTATTATTTACTATAGTTACAATTTTGGAAGCCGTGAGTTTTTAATTCATCCTACAGTAAAACCTATAAAGCTAATCAAGAAGTTATTATTATGCACAAAATAATATTATATTTATTATTACAAAAGCTTAGACGCCTAGATAATTCTATAATCACTTACCAAATGAATGGCAATTGCCTTTCAGGTGTCAGTTATTTATTCCTCACAGGTAGAGGAATAAAAAACTGACACTTGAAAGGCAATTGCCATTCATTTGGTAAGTGATTATATAATATTATTTTATCATGACAAAATTGTAATAGGCTATTAAAATAAACACATTGGTATGGTAAAAAGGTTATCAATCAAGGGGGAGTATCAGTTTGTTATACATTTTTAAAAATACCTGTGTAATTATAAATTTTAGCATAAAATAATTAAATAAATATAATAATTATTAAATTCATAAATTGGTTAAACATATATTGGTTAAATAAGAAACAGATTGCTGTATACTATCTTAAAATGTTACACAGTAATAGAAACAACATTGTCTGGATTAATTAGGCCTATGAATTTGTACCTTTATTTTTATAAATACCCAGGTATTTACCCATTTAGGATATTTAACCCAAGTTTTAAATATCCGGGTATTTTATATCTCACTATGAGCATGAATTAATGACATTGATTTAATTTTTGGTAATTATTACCTGTGCATCAGTCTGCAGACCTCCCTCTTTGGATTCCAGCTCATCTTCGTTCTCTGACCAGCAAGTCTTCAAGACCACAATGCTCTCTTCATTTGAGCCACGACACTGGGTTCCAACGTGTTTAAATCTCTCACTATTTTCTCCTTCATACTGATGACATGAATCGCCTGACTTTCTCAATTGAATTTGTACTCCCGATATTACTTCGGCAAGATTTCCTTTAATTGCATAAGAATCCCCTCCTGAATGGGGGTCAGACATAACTTTAACTTCAGAACACAGATTTTCATCCTCTGTTATATTTTTTAGAGAATTTGATTTGCTCATATTAAGATTTATTTTGCCAATGTTATTTAAAGTAGATACTGATAAGGGCGGTATAATATGTTTTTTTCTTCCAAAAAGTAGAGAAAGCCTAATAGTACCTCTAGATAAATTTATCCATGGTAAATTAATACAGTATAGGAAGACCTGAAAATAAATCACAATAATAGCCTTGTGGTTAGATTAGATATATTTTAGAAACATGCAACATTTGATGCCAGATTTTTTGCAATAGGCTTAGACTTTTCTTGTCTTAAACCTAATAAAATTTTTAGATTCAATAACATACTTGTGTACATGGTAAGTGTACTGGTTTTCTAACAGTACGTGTAGTATTAGAGCTACTAAGTTTATTGATATAAGCATCAAAAACAAATTACTTTAGTTGCAGTTGACAAACTTACTAAAACATTTAATTTAATAATGATTAGGATAAAATAAATACTAAAATACAAAATTTCATTATTATTTATTTACACTTCTCTCTCATTAGAGAAAATTACCTTTATTAAGTTTTATATTTTTGATGTGAAGCGAAAGTTGATTAAAATGTTTTGGACATAATTAAAAGTATTAATCTAAATACCTCCGTCGCAGCAGACCTGCGTACTCAGCGAATTTCCAAATCAATAATATAATGATAATAATAATATACGACATGGCAAGTGGTCAGAATCTGTCGATGAACATAAGAATTATTTGCCTATTCTCCATAAGATTAACATGGGAAAGAGTGTGCAGGTTCGCTGCTGTGAGGAACACTGAAAGTAGGCATTTCTAGCATAAAAATTTTTATTTTTAACGTTTATACCAACTTTCATCAACATCTGTCCATAAATAAAGGACTTTGCCTATTCCCTATATGATTAACATGGGAAAAGAGTATGCAGGTTTGCTGCCATGATAAACACAAACTATGATTTTTAAGCATAAATGGATGAACCTCAACCACATTAAGCTAAATATAAACTTTTACCCAAAAATATTGGTTATTAAGTGAAATATTAATTTTTCCTTATCCTCCATAAGATTAACATTGGAGCCTCAAAATACAACGAACTGTGTTTAGATTTTTTTATATCTCGGTAACCGTTGGAGATAGAGAAAAACTTTAAGGAACTTAATCGTGTAGTTTTTTAAACTGATTTTAATAGTGAAAGATTAAATCTAAACATTTTTTAAATTACATACGAAAAACGCAAAAAACCCCATTTTGGGGTACAAAACCCCCCCAAACTACTTGTTCCCATTGACCGATATGTCTGGTTTACAAACTCGTCCAAGCATTTGTAGGAATACACGTCTATACCAAATTTGGTCTCTATCGGACCATTTTTATGAGAGTTATCGTGTTCACAGACACATATATATATATAAATTTTAACGACTATTGTTTTTGGTCTCTAGGCACCTAAAGAAGAAAAAATAACATGGTCCCGGGCTTAAGTCTTGCCATGAGACCTACGGTCTTCTTCCCTATGGGAAATTCGCTAAAACAGTTTTCTTAACTTCTTAACATTTCTAGTGTAAAGATCTTTGAAGTTTTCTGTTTTGCCATTTCTAATTTAATGACCTATTCCATTGTGCCATGAAGGGTGGGAGGGGACATGAACTCATTTAAAACCTTTAAAACACTCAAGAGTGAATATCTTTCCAGCCCTATTGTACAGAGGACATAACTAAAAATAACAAACCTCTTCTACTGAAAATAATTTGAAAGTAGTTTGGCTATACGGTACATAATCACTAAGTAAACCAAGGTTTCCCTTGTACAAAAAAACATATAAAAACAGGTAAGAAAGATCATTCTCTGCCAAATTCATGTCCCATATGTCTTGCCTCCTTTTACCTTAACGCTGTGAGAAAGGCAGTAGAGAACTATATGAGATCGTAGGTATTACAGAGGTCTCTGCATCCACAATAACATGCTTACAGGAAGGAAACTTTCAAGAAACTACACTGTATGAATTAACATGGTTGATCATGAAAACCACAAATTAAAGAAGGAGATTGCTATATGTGTCTTTCCTGAAAGCATATAGCAGAAGCTTTTGATAACTCATTAATATATCATATTATTATACAATTATCATATAATTCATATAATTGTCATATTAATATATCATTAATAAGTAATTTCACTAAACCTTTTGATAACATGCTTACAGGCAGGCAACTCTACAGAAACTACACTGTATGAATTAACATGGTTGATCAGGAAAACCCTAAATAAACAAGGAGATTGTTATATGTGTCTTTCCTGAAAGCACAGAGTAGAAGCTTTTGATAACTCCTAATCTAATCCTCTTCTGTCACAGTAACAAGACAGAAAGAGTGTGAATGCAGAACATTGAGGCATCGATAAAAAGCATGCTGTTCACGAAAATCATAAGAACCAATGTTGGGACAAATATCAATTCAAAAGAGCACCAAGTAGAGCAAGCTGTCCGCAACGTGCATGTTGTCCTACCCATTTTAATCTAGTTGAATCTATTCTGCTAAATACAGCAGAGCTGGGATAGAAATCAGAAGTAATCCTAGATGTAATACCCAATGGGCGTTTTTAGGCATGGGTGACAGTGACAGGTAGTATCAAGGTCTTGTTGCCCGACATTTCTAGTTCTATTGAGTTAAATGGGAGCATTTATGCACTGTCGATGTCGCCATTGAAACAAAACGTTTCCTACAGTCCAGCGAAAGAGTTAGGAAACATGACAGTAAAAAATGTCTCCCAAGTCCTCCTCTAAATACAAATGGAGTCAAATGGAGCCATTTATGCAAGGTGGCAGCGACAGCTCGCTTTTTGACAGGTGCAGCCTCTCTAGGATTCTTGGGAAGTAGGATTGGGGGTTGTTTACAACCGAAGGAACTTTCTTCCAACATGTGAGGTGTACAGAACAAAATGACAGAAGCTGGTCCCACTATAGAATCTACTATAGTCTTGTGGTTAGATCAACGTTGAATTGTTGATTGATTGTGTGAAGACTCAAAATGTAATATGGGAACCCAACCATGTGGAGTACAAGAATAGGTACCAGAAGAAAGAAGAAGGGCTGCTATACACAGAGTATTCTATGCATATTTTGTTGAGTAGCCTGATGAGGAAAAAATCAAATATACAAGTAAGCATACTCGATATTAATATTTCCATTTTCCTTAAATAGATGCTAATGATGTCAAAGAACTTTTTAAAGAATCACTAATCACTGTCGGCTTGTAGTTCCTCAAGCAACAAGTGAAATACACCTCACTGAAGCTTTACACTATTTATTGGGTGAACAGACCAGCCCCTTTTTCTCTTGGTTTTCTGCACAGTTTATTGTACAAGTATATAACACAACAGGGTGCATGATGCAGATAGAAACTTCCTTCGATTAACTTCACCTCACTGGAATCAAAACATACAGTATTCCCCCACCAGACTGGAAACCCGACAGTAAAAATGCCGCCCGAATCGGTCACAATTTTTTCTTGCCCGGCAACATCAGCTTACTGCCTGTTACTATCACCAATGCATTAAACCGGCTTTAGGTATCACATTGGACTGCTGATGTAGAGGATGGCAGAGAGAATGTTTCAGCAGAGGAGTACGATGGAACATACTAGAAACAAGGTTGCCGCCATTTCTGCATCAAATGTTTTCTTGAATAAGCTACAGGGAGGAAGTTACAGATATATTTTTCCCGCTATGGAATTACCAAAATGATTGTTACACACAATGGGACACAGTTTATTGCTGAGATCTTCCAAAAGATTTGCAAAGATAAAGCGATAGGACATGCAGCACAATATATCATCAAAAAAATTAATGGCATGGTGAAGTGGTTCATTAAACCTTTAAAACTAGTAATTGCCTATAAACACAAAATCAAACACAAAAGCTTGCAAAGCTGTTGTTTATGTATATTACACACCCCAAAATTCAAGATTGAACCTCTATCATAATTTTTCACAAGCAAACACTTTCGATCTTATTCAAACAAATTGATACCCATGGTGGAAAATTAATAAAAGAATCAGTTTTTAAACTATAGCAGTAAGGCAGATGTAGACGTTGAGGGTTTTCTGAGGATTAAAAAGTCTGGGAAGATTATATACAGAGGTACAGAAAAGGTGCAGAGGGAATTGAAGCTAGTTGAATTCCTGTATTGGTAAAATCAAGAATTGGTGAACTGTTCTACTAAATAATGGTTGGTGGAGTTAAAAACAAAAACATGCCAACAAACTACACTAAAGAAGCAAATTTTGACCAAATATTTAAAAAGATTCAAGCATACACAGTTATGTAAACAAAAACAAATGACGTCAGAGAACTAAATGTAACTGAACAATCCAGCAACATATGATTCTGATTATGCTTTTTAACAGTCAAATACTGTTCACAAGACATCATATGTTAGTTTAAAAACGTCTGCAAGGATAACAGTTAAACAGATTAAAACATCTGTAAAAGAACAGTTAGATTAGATTAGATCATTGAAATGGCAACCAGACTACAATATAGGTATTTTAAGCCAAGTATGAATGTGGATTGAATGTAAGATGATTGTAGCGCAATCTTGTAATCTTGTTACTGACTAAGGCTGACATGTTCCTTAGACAGGACTGTTAATTAATAGCTCAACAGCCGATGGCAACTAATGGACCTACAGTTTAACGTGGAATCCGAACCACGGCCTCTGAATTACGAATTGGTCTAATTATGAGGACTTTCTTTGCGAATTAACGTGGTATTCAATAGTGCAGACGTAATCCACACAAGAGAACACCACATCCACCGACCATCTCTCACAAGTATATCTCATCCCTAGTCCTTGGTGGCAGGCCAGCATGGCTAAATAAATCCATATCGACAAGATTTCACTGAAGTTTATAGTTTTATTTTTAGTCCAAACTCATATGGACTGGGACGGTGGCGACGTCCTGTAATCCAGCTACTTGGAGGTCACGAATTGTGGATAGTTGTGAGAGATGGTCGGTGGTTATGAACCTCTATAAGTAGCCTACTTGTCTCATATATATATTTTTTATATAATAATGGAACAGAAATCATTTAACACGCTTTTATAGAATTTAAACAATAACTGGCTAACAAAACAATATGGTTAAACCTTAGCAACAATGTTATTCTGTTGATATAGGCCCATTAGGTTATGACCATGCATTTTATTGAAATAAAATAAGTATCATACCGTATGTATTAAATTTGTCATGGAAGCATTGAAGAATCAGTAATTAATTTTATTAAAAGGTAAATAATACACTCAATGGTTATAGTAATAATTTTACAAAATGTAAATAATTTAACCTCACAATTACATGTAAACATTCAGCTTAACACACTATCACAGTCATGCATGTTCAAAACTGTTTGGTTAACAGCTTTTAGTATCCCTCAGCCCTGTCACGCAACTATCGTGAACCCGTGTTGAGTTCGATTGTCATTCTCATTCATAATTGTCGATTCGGTAGTTCAGAAAAATTTATTGATATATGACATAGATGAACTGATCCGTTTCTCTCTGGTTATGAGTAGGAAAAGTACCGTATAGTAATCAGACCAGACAAGAAAGGTAATTAAGATAACAATAATTAATTTCTGTTCATTTTCGTTACTAATTATTGTAACTAAAAAAATACCTATACAATGTAAATACCCAGTTGTTATTATTACGCTATGTTCCACTTGTTGATATTAACTAATTGATAAATCAACATTATTAATAATATATACATATAATGGTATCATCTATTGATATTATTACATTATCTTTTGATATTGTAATGCTATTCTATATTATAATTAATTTATTAAAATTATACTTATACAAATCCTATATTAATTAATTGTGGCAGTCAACAAAATAGTCCCGGCATCAGAGATTGTGCAAAATGCATGTTAAAAATGTTTTTATTTAATTCCCTGTGGGAAATAGGTTAGATCATGGATATGTCTAAAGGGAATGTCTCCAGTCCATCTAAACCCTTTATACTGACTGATCATGTCCTGATATTTTTAAGCCGACAAGAAATTTAACCATCTTTATATGTAGCATGTACATAAATTTGTAGCATATACATAAATTTATTTTCCGTTAACACTAGAAATAACAAAAAAAATCATTGATGATATTCTTTACTCATTGAACTTAATTATAAGTTTAACCTTCTTCATGATTTCCTCCAAAGTATGAAACAAATTACTCTACCATGAATTCTGCAAAATGTATGCAAAGGATTTCCACCGAAGGCTTCCTATATTATATTAGGATATTATATTCAGGAGAGCAAAATAAATTTTTGATATATTTCAATAAATAAGGACCGGTTGACGAGATCGGGGTTTCGTAGTCCGGGGTTATCGTTGGTCTCGGCCAAATTTAACCCCGGACTAAAAATCGGCTTGACGAGACAGAGATTAAAATGCATTTGGTCGAGAGCAAGCTTAGCCGAGACCAACGCTAGTCCTGGGTTAACAGCGGGGAATGGCAGGGAATTTTCGCTGGGAAGGTTGGCAAGGGCCACATCCGCTATATCTTCCTGGCTACTCTTTTCTTTCGCGAAATGCCCCAAAACCAAAACGATGGGATGGCATTGCAGGGTGGGGTTTTTAATAAATAAAAGCGTAAACCCACACACATGTGTAATATAATATTAATGTAATTTATTTATAGACAAACAAAAATTATATTATAAAATAAGTAATCATATATGTATGCTTTTTCTTTGACTAAATTTTTGAAATGGATATGTCTTAGCTCTATGGGGGGGGCGTCAGTGATTTTTAAGATGAAAAATATGTAACATTTTTCCATAGAAACTACCAGGGCAGTTATTGAATTCATTGGATGTTTAGTATAAAATAAATGGTATCAGTGGACTGACACACACTTTCTCCCTTAAGTAAATTTAAAAAAGAAAACCTGTAATAAAACTATCATGTTCTTCAAAGTTTATCTAAATATCATTTCATAATTTATTGTTTCAAAAATAATCATCCCATTTCTGAAAATGAGAGAAAACAAGAGAGACAAAGTTAAATTAATTGATTGAATTGTATGGGGGAAACCCCCCCCCAGGTCATACCGAGCTTTTTTGAGTTGATTTTGTTGGATAATTTGACCTAACGCTTCATACCAAGTTTTATGGAAAACGGTTTGAAAATAAAGAAGATATTGATTTTCTTAATATCCTCCATAAGAATAACATTAGGACAACGTACGTCAGACAACGTAAAGCGTTTATCATGGACAGTAAATTTAACTTTTCTCTGGAACCGTTAGTCGTAGACAAATAATTCAAAGTACTAATTAGTTTAGTTTTTCAAGCTGGTTTCAATGGTGCCAGTCAAGTTATACTTTACTTTTATTGTTTTTTCTGAAAATTTAAAAATTTGATTTTTTTACATTTAACAGCCAATAACTTTTAAAACATTCTCTTGAGACATATCCATGATCTAACCTATTTCCCCCAGGGAAGTAAATAGAAATATTTAACAGCAGATAACCTGCCCTTATTGCCATCGTACCATTTCAGATTTAATATTTGTCGTTTTTCTCCCATTCTTTTCTGCACAAACTTAGGATGCTTTGGATTCCTGTTGGAGCTTTTCTTAGGTATCTGTTTAAATTATGAGTAAAAGTATTAATTTACCTTGTTATTTAAAAGTATACTGTACTAGGTAATTATTATTTAAATTTACCTATGTTTAGCAATTTTTTAACAATCGGTAATGAAAAAATATAAAAAATATAAAAAATTTATGGGTAGTACAATTGTTCAAAATTTATTGAGGATTTCGAATTTAACATTATTTTTAATTTTAAAAAAACGATAAGCGAGCAAATGAGATAATCCCGACATGATGTCCCGTTAACCCTGCCCCCCCCCCTGGGATTAAGTCCGAGTCTAAAACCATTGTTCTTTTTAGCCGAGACCAAGCTCTTTGCGCTAGAACTTGACTCGTCAAGCCGACAGTTTATCTTTTTTAGTCCGGGGTTATCTATGATTGGACCGTCAAGCGAACATTTTAAGCCCGGGTATATCCCTGCCATAATTGCCTCGAGTATAACATTTTGCACTCGGGCGTAGCTAACCCCGAGCTCGTCAAGCCGATTTTTAGCCGGGGCTAAAAACCCAGTTATAACTGGATTTTGCGCTCGGACTTAAGATAACCCCGATCTCGTCAACCGGCCCTATAGTTTTTAAGAGTTTATATTTTAAGGGCTACTGCTAAACCAAAGACAAATATGATTGTATTTATTCCCTAAAGGAAATAGGTTAGATCATAGATATGTCTAAAGGGAATGTGTTCAGTTCATCTAAACAGCTGTTCTTATGTTTTATATTTTCATCTTACAAATTGCTAACATAACCCCCCCCCCAGAGCTAAGACAAATCCATGTCAAAATGTTTGTATTTACTTCCCTGTGGGAAATAGGTTAGATAAGGGTAAAGGATAAGGTTAGCTAAAGGGAATGTTTTAAGTTTTCTTAGCAACTGTTCTTATTCTTACATATTAAAAATTCAATACAATAGCTCTATTAGTTCTTATGGAAACCTGTTTCAAATTTTCATCCTAAAATTGCCAATACCCCCCCCTCAAAAATAATACGTATCCATGTCATAACTAACACTACAAAACGGCAGTTGAGAAGAGAATCGGAAAACTGCTCGATATTCGATACCGTTGTTTTATCGATAGTAAAGATGTAACGCAAGGTCAAATTTTAGGACACATGGATACTGAAAGTTGCTTAGTAAAAGTCCTTTACTCCATTCAGCAGACGACAAGAGCTAAACAAAGAGTATAATGTAAGTAAAGACATGTAATTAATATAGCCTTTAAACTAGTGCATGAATACCAGACAGGAACGGACATCGTTTTGTCAATTTAATGTAGTATTTGACAGTTCAGTGTAGTCATAATCTTAGGTTTTTGTTGGATAGTGGGTGATTGAGAGAAAAATTAATTAATTGTGGGATTTCTGGTTTTGTTGGTTGATTTGACCTTACACTTCAAACCAAGACTCATGAAAAACGGTTGGAAAATAAGGAAGATATTGTTTTTAAATATTCTCCATAAAAACAACATTGGGCGCTTTCAGACAACGTACTGCGTTTATCATGGACAGTAAATTTAACTTTTCTCTGAGACCATTAGTCGTAGAATAATAATTTAATATACAGTACTAATTTGTTTAGTTTTTAAGCTGGTTTCAATGGTACCAGTCAAGCTATACTTTACTTTTATTGTTTTCGCTGAAAATTTAAAAATTTGATTTTTTACATTTTAAAGCCTATAACTTTTGAACCGTCATTTTTACAGTCATGCGGGGGATGTCAAACTTTTTAGTACTCTGTGCACTATAAACTATCTAATTTTAAATAAAATCGTTAGAGCCGTTATTGAGAAATTTCGATTTTTCACGTTTTTAAGGGTTTTTAAAAGCGAACTACCCTTAAAAATAAAAAATTCAAAATAAATTTAAAAACGCCTGGAGATACCGTGAATATATACATACATATGCCAAATTTGATCTACATCGGACCAACGGGGTAGGCTCAGGCTGTGGCTCTGTACACATCCAGACACACACACACACACACACACACACACACACACACAGACAGACATCCAGACACACGGACGGACAGACATCAAGTCAAAACCCACTTTTTTGGATTCAGGGGACCTAAAAACGAATACAAGAACACCAGAATTTTCCTGGACATTATTAGACCTATCTAGAACTTATTTTATCTTTTGCTTTTCAATTCTTATTCCTTTTCCAACAAAATCAGTTGATCACAGGCTAATAATAACTGTATGGATAATTAAATACAGTAAACGATTGGCTAAAAGACCTTAAACGGCGTCTTCAGTTTAGCAGACGCCACAGCCCTGTGGTAGCGCGTTAACTGTAAGACTTTGAAGGTTGGAGTTCCATCCCCGTCAGTAGACAACAATTTTTGTTCAGTGTTTTAATTTTGTAAATTATAACTTCTCAAATACGTTTTATGCTGTCCGAACAAAGCTCGGTCACCAGGTACTATGGTTTGTCTAACAAATGGACGATTGCATTTACAGTATTATTTCACATCGGTTTATCTGGAACTATCTGTTTTATTAAGTTATTTTATCTTATAACTCATATTTTAACAGGCTTTTATCGTAGGTTATAATGTGTTTTATTATTTTACAGATCTGATGTGAAAATTATAAAACCTATTAACGTCATTAACAATGGAACAATAGAAGAATTTAATAAACAAGATATGAACATCTAAAAAGATATGGAACGTCAATATTAAATAAATATTTATAATAATGCTCATTATAATTTACTATTTGATTTAATAAAAAGCAAGAAAGAAGACATTTCGTTTTTTCTAATGAATTTATTGTTTGTTAGACAAAAATTACTACGTTAACATTAACAAGCACTGTTTAAGCAACCATTTTGACACTTTTCGACTTCTCTAAGGCGTTTGACTGCGTTTATCATCCTCTTCCCTTCTTCAAACTACGCAGGGCGGGGTTCTCCAATGATTGTGTGGACTGGGTTATGTCCTACCTCTCTGACCGCCGGCAGTGTGTCAAACTTACTGATGACTCTTCTCCGTTGGAGACCTGTTACACGGGGCGTGCCTCAGGGCTCTGTTCTTGGTCCACTACTTTTTCTACTCTACATTAATGACATCACAGAGAACATAGCACACTCACAATTTCACCTATACGCTGATGACCTACAAATTTACTCTTCCTTTACTGTAGACAAACTGGGAACTACTGTTCACCGAATGAATTTAGACTGTGAATCTATCACTCACTGGGCAAATCTGAACGGGCTCAAACTGAATGCTGAAAAAACACAAACAACTGTGATAGGCTACCCAAGACTATTGAATCAAATCAATTTTCTGACTGCACCTAGACTTACAGTTGATGGGAAAGACCTTAACTACAGTGACAAACTAAAAAACTTGGGTATCATCGTGAACAAACACTTAAACTGGACGTACCAAGTCAACGCCACTTGCAGGAGGGTTTTTTCTGCCATTCATAGTTTAAAACGCTTTGCCAACTACCTTCCACTTAATGTCAAGACTATGTTGGTAAAAACGCTTGTACTGACTGACACACTTTAACTACTGTGATGTGTTGACCAGCGACATGACTGTTGAGTTGTCGGACAGGCTTTAGCGTGCTCAAAATTATTGTGTTCAATTTATATTCAGCCTGAAAATGTGGGATCACGTCTCACAATTTGATTCTTTACTTTCTCTGATGAAATTAAAAGACCTTCGCGATTTCCATACCCTTCGTATTCTGCACTCGATCGCTCGATCCTTCATTTTAAAGTTCCTAAATATCTGTCTGATAACTTCTTGTTTATGTCCAATATTAGCTCTAGAACTACTCGTAGAGGCTCTAAATTACTTATAATCCCAATACACCGGACTGCGATTTACAATAAATCTTTTGTTGTTTCCGCTTCAAGACTTTGGAATTTACTTCCAGAAAACCTTAAAAATGAGGTTAGACTTGCTCGGTTTGGGGCAGAGGTTAAAAATCTCTTGTTGGCAGGCAGGCTTAGGTGACGCTCGGTGGCTGCGGTGTGTCGTGTCGTGTACTTGGGTGACAGGTGTGAATGAAGGTAAAAATAACATAATTCTTTCCAAGCCTTTAATTCTTTTTAGCGAATTTCCCATAGGGAAGAAGCTATTACCGTAGGTCTCATGGTGAGACTTAAGCCCGGGACCATGTTATTTTTTCTTCTTTAGGTGCCCAGAGTCCAAAAACAATAGTCGTTAAAATATATATATATATATATGTGTGTGTGTGTCAGTGTGTCTGTGAACCCGATAACTCTCGTAAAAATGGTCCAATAAAGACCAAATTTGGTAGAGACGTGTATTCCTACAAGTGCTCGGACGAGTTCGTAAACCAGACATATCGGTCAATGGGAACGGGTAGTTTGGGGGGGTTTTGTACCCCAAAATGGGGTTTTTTGCGTTTTTCACATGTAATTTTTAAACATTTCTAATTTTATATTTTACCATTAGAATCAGCTTAAAAAACGACACAATTAGGTTCCTTAAAGTTTTTCTCTATCTCCAACGGTTACCGAGATATTAAAAAATCTAAACACAGTACGTTGTATTGTGGGGCTCCAATGTTAATCTTATGGAGGATAAGGAAAAATTAATATTTCCCATATTAATGAATATTTTTGGATAAAACTTGATATTTAGCTTCATGTGGTTGAGATCTATCCATTTATGCTTAAAAATCATAGTTTATGTGTTTATCATGGCAGAAAACCTGCATACTGTTTTCCCATAATAATCATATAGGGAATAGGCAAACTCCTTTATTTATGGACAGATGTTGATGAAAGTTGGTATAAATGTTAAAAATTATTTATGGTAGAAATGCCTAATTTCAGCGTTCCTCACAGCAGCAAACCTGCACACTCTTTGCCATCTTATGGAGAATAGGCAAATAATTCTCATGTTTATGGACAGATTTTTAGCGAATTTCCCATAGGGAAGAAGCTATTACCGTAGGTCTCATGGCAAGAGTTAAGCCCGAGACCATGTTATTTTTTCTTCTTTAGGTGCCCAGAGACCAAAAACAATAGTCGTTAAAATTTATATATATATATATATATATATGTATATATATATATATATATATATATATATGTGTCTGTGAACACGATAACTCTCGTAAAAAAGGTCCGATCGAGACCAAATTTGGTAGAGACGTGTATTCCTACACATGCTCGGACGAGTTCGTAAACCAGACATATCGGTCAATGGGAACGGGTAGTTTGGGGGGGTTTTGTACCCCAAAATGGGGTTTTTTGCGTTTTTCATATGTAATTTTTAAAAATTTCTAATTTTATATTTCACTATTGGAATCAGCTTAAAAAACTACACGATTAAGTTCCTTAAAGTTTTTCTCTATCTTCAACGGTTACCGAGATATAAAAAAATCTAAACACAGTACGTTGTATTTTTGAGGCTCCAATGTTAATCTTATGGAGGATTTAAAAAAATTAATTTTTCACTTATTATCTAATATTTTTGGATGAAACTTGATATTTAGCTTCATGTGGTTGAGATCTATCCATTTATGCTTAAAAAACATAGTTTATGTGTTTATCATGGCAGCAAACCTGCATACTCTTTTCCCATGTTAATTATATAGGGAATAGGAAAACTCCTTTATTTATGGACAGATGTTGATGCAAGTTGGTATAAATGTTAAGATAAAAATATTTATGGTAGAAATGACTACTTTCAGTGTTCCTCACAGCAGCTAACCTGCACACTCTTTCCCATGTTAATCATATGGAGAATAGGCAAATAATTCTCATGTTTATGGACAGATTTTTATAAAACTTGTCATACATTATTATTATATTATTGATTTGGAAATTCGCTGAGTACGCAGGTCTGCTGCGACGGGGGTATTTTAAAACTTGTCATATATTATTTTTATATTATTGATTTGGAAATTCGCTGAGTACGCAGGTCTGCTGCGACGGGGGTATTTTAAATTATAGTTATGACTACAACAAAAATATATTGTATTGTTTTTTCTTAAAAGTATTATTTTATTTTAGCATTTGTATTTGAGTATTTATTTCTATTTGTTAGAAGTCAAGTGGTAGAGAGGACTAGCAAGTCTTAACTTCGCCTCTTGAATAAAGACTTTTTCATTTCATTTAAGCATTACTTAAAGAATAAACTTTGTTTTGATTATTCTAAAATTCCTATTGTTTTTTTACCTGAAACCAGAAATGAAATTATTCGAAACATGCAAACCTGAAATGGGTGTATATCTCCACCCCTCCCCCTTTTAGAGTGTAAGAGATAAACGTTTTGTTTATCAAAAACCTTACAATTACGACTTTGCAAGTATAGTTTGACAAATATTTTCCGGAACCCCCCCCCACCACCAGTATCCATTGTTAAAAAAGGCCTCGCAAAAATGTTTCGCTCCAGGTCTCACATTTTCTAAGGACGGCACTGGATATAGTGATGCACGATGGCCAATAACGTAGATAGTCCTTGTTTTTCTGGTGATATTATTGAACAAGAAACTTTTGGAGGGTGGTGTAAAATAACCGAGTAAAAAATTATTTTGACAGTCTGAAGTGGTCCATTGTATTTATTTAATGTATACTATAGTATAACAAAACAAAAAATGGAAATTAATTTTAATTATTTTCCCGTTTTATGTCACAAATTTGCCCGTCCTTAAAACCTTTAACCCTTGTTCCTGTCTCTGTGGGAATTCCAATTATCAACAAGGTGGCGCCCATGATGTCAGACATTTAACACCAGACCCACTCGTATCGCAGGTTGGAACGTGTCTGAGTTGCCCTATGAGATAGCTCTAGCTGAACCACCCCTTTCTCCACTACAGTTAGCCGTCTGTCTGGCACTAGAGAATCCCTTTTATCAGATGTTAATAATGTTCAGAGACACCTCTGGGTTGTGTTGTGATAGATAGAAAATTGTGTTTAGGTGGGTTCCATGCAGGAACTTTTTCTGGGTACAATCTGCCTTAGGAGTGAGTTTCCAAGAATAGGAGTTAGGGGGGGGCATTGCCCGCTCAAGCCTTTTGGTAAATATGTATGTGTTTATCTTAATAGTTATCGAAAATTAAGCTCCAGTATACAACTTATGTTGTGTTAAAATAAAAAACGTGTTTTAGTGAAATTGTAAAGATTACGATCACTGCCACTTCAATATCAACGTTACAATTGTTACAGGCCCTAAATTATACACTCTCCTCTTTAAGACTAATGTGCTTACAATAACATAAATACCCCCGTCGCAGCAGACCTGCGTACTCAGCGAATTTCCAAATCAATAATATAATAATAATAATAATATATGACAAGTTTTATAAAAATCTGTCCATAAACATGAGAATTATTAAGTCTATTCTCCATAAGATTGACATGGGAAAGAGTGTGCAGGTTTGATGCTGTGAGGAACACTGAAAGTAGTTGTTTCTACCATAAATAATTTTTATTTTTAACATTCATACCAACTTTCATAAACATCTGTCCATAAATAAAGGAGTTTGCCTATTCTCCATATGATTAACATGGGAAAAGAGTATGCAGGTTTGCTGCCAGGTTAAACACATAAACTATAATTTTTAAGTATAACTGGATAGATCTCAACCACATGAAGCTAAATATCAAGTTTCATCCAAAAATATAAGATAATAAGTGAAAAATTAATTTTTCCTAATCCTCCATTTTGTACCCCATTTTGGGGTACAAAACCCCCCCAAACTACCCGTTCCCATTGACTGATATGTCTGGTTTACAAACTCGTCCGAGCATTTGTAGGAATACACATCTCTACCAAATTTGGTCTCGATCGGACCATTTTTACGAGAGTTATCGTGTTCACAGACACATATATATATATATATAAATTTTAACGACTATTGTTTTTGGTCTCTGGGCACCTAAAGAAGAAAAAATAACATGGTCTCGGGCTTAACTCTTGCCATGAGACCTACGGTAATAGCTTCTTCCCTATGGGAAATTCGCTAAAACAGATTTTTCTTGCATTTCGAAAAAATCCCCTCAACTACACCCATAGTTCCTAGCTATTGGGCGGGACACATTCCTTGTTCCTGTAGTGATGCACGATGGCCAATAACGTAGATAGTCCTAGTTTTTCTGGTGATATTATTGAACAAGAAACTTTTGGAGGGTGGTGTAAAATAACCGAGTAAAAAATTATTTTGACAGTCTGAAGTGGTCCATTGTATTTATTTAATGTATACTATAGTATAACAAAACAAAAAATGGAAATTAATTTTAATTATTTTCCCGTTTTATGTCACAAATTTGCCCGTCCTTAAAACCTTTAACCCTTGTTCCTGTCTCTGTGGGAATTCCAACTATCAACAAGGTGGCGCCCATGATGTCAGACATTTAACACCAGACCCACTCGTATCGCAGGTTGGAACGTGTCTGAGTTGCCCTATGAGATAGCTCTAGCTGAACCACCCCTTTCTCCACTACAGTTAGCCGAGACACTCCAAAAACCAGCACCACAAAACAATTTCCTACAATTTTAGAAAGAGCAAGTTTATCACAGGATAGAGATATCTCTGTCCAGAGACAAATTTATAAATTTATTGCCCCTAGGCACTTTGACTACACCCCCAGTGAAAAATGCTATATCCGTACCAATTTTGTTATGTAAATTAAAAACGGCACAGATAGAAAAAAAATTCTTCATTTTAGACTATATAATCTATTTCATATAATTAGTATTAATTTTTAAAGAGCTATACTTTTACGAATTAAATAAAATTTGAATTCTCAAACAAAAAAAATAACTCCTCTATTTGTTAACCCTTAAAGTGCTACTAAAAATCACGGACCAAGCTCATTTAGTGAAAAAAATCAAAATATTACTATCCCAATGTTCTTTTTGGATTTAGGTAGCTGAAATCAAATATAAAACAGAAGTTTGCTTCACTTTTAATTATTGGAAGATTTTAAGACTATTTTTAGGTATTAAAAAAACACTTTTCTTCATCTGGATGAGCCATTTCAGTTAATAATAATTAGTTAATAAATCCTATTCAATAAAAAAATTCACACAATATACACTATTTACTGCTAAAACACAATGAAAATAAACACTTACAGCAAAAATGTCAACAAAGAAGGTTAGCGAAAGTGAAAACAGCTGGTCGTAGTGACTCGTGAGTTTTCTCATCAAAAGCAGTACAGGAGCAATACGGGCCAAAGTCGCCTAGCAACTAGTTTCAGTCACTAAATATTTCAACAAAGCCACCATATTGGTTTTGTGAGTGCATAGAGGCTAAAGCAACATAACCATGCACTCTATTGGTTGTTTCGTGAACTACAGTGCACTAAATGTGGCAAATTGATTGATTGCAAAAAACTCGGTATACCGCGCCGTACGACCCTACTGTGCTGCGAGAAATATCATCAGCCGTAAGGGTTAAAAATCTTACATCTCTTGTTCTCAATGAACGATATCACAAAAATGATACAACGGCTAACTCACGGCTGTTGGCCGCCATATTCGGAGATATATTGGAATCTTTAAAGGTCTACTTGATAAACAAAGTAACAAGTCTTGGCAACAAAACATTTATCACTTGTTACCAACTGTTAAGGTATACCTGAAACAATAAAATAGGTAATAAACATCCAAACTTAGGAACAGAACGGTCAAAAAATGAATAGCATTAATCTCGCAAATGAAGATTGTACAATGAGCACATTCTTTCTTTTGCTGCCATTTCCAGGAACCGCCGCCACCACATTGGCAGTTCAGACCTGCCAACAATCAAAAGCAGCTTGTGTCAGGCCATGTTGTCCCTAGGCACTGGCCTAGGGACAACATGGTATTGAACATGAGGCACTGGCCTCATGTGAAATACGTCCCTAGCACTGTCCTAAAGGCAATCAGGGTACATGGTGTGATGTAAGTTATCCAAATATCTTCGCAACTTTAAGTCAGAAAATATATATAATGAAGATGAGGGAAAATGAAAAACACTGAGAAAACAGAAGTGTTGTATTTAAGGTAAGCAGATGACCAAGTTAACTTGTTTGCGTACAATATTTAACTGTTACTTATAATATACAAAAATAAATGTTTAAATACAACAATTCTATATAAAAATAATGAGGCATCTCAAGTATGCTGGAAATATAAAATATGTGACAGTACAGTAATAGAAAATGAAAAATCAACCTTCTGAATCTCAACACTAGTCACAAAACTCATCCATACATTTTTAATTCAGAAAAAGTAAAAAAAGTATTTCTATACTTTAGTATAGAAAATGTAATTCTATACTTAGCACTAGCATACTAAACTAATAATACTTGTAACATAGCAGACTATATTACTTCGCTTAGGGTATTTATTGAATTTACCACTAGCCAAATTCATGAGTAGATAATCAAATTACAATACCATTCTTAGGGCATGAAATTCGAGTTTTCTATACCAAACAAATTTCCCAAATATAGCACATAAAAATTGTTACAAAGACGTTCAAATTTTGAAACATAACAATATTTGTTGGTAAAATGGTTTAAAAAGTGGTTAATAGGATAATGTAATGGTAAATGTACATGTTAGAAATTGGTAGAGCTTTTAAAATGAATATTTTATAGATTTTACAAATTTCAAAAGATATGCTGAATGACTTTGTGTCCAAACTACCACTGGCTAAAATAATTATAGCTACAAAAAATAAACTTTTCCCTGAAACTAGCACACCATTCTAAAATATAATATAATACCAAGAGTGGTTGAAGATGACAAAGATTATAATCAACTGTCAACTATTAAACACAAGCACACACAAATTTTTGCAACACACCATGAGAATTATATTAACAGACAGATATTATATGGTTTACTTTCAAAATTTTCGATAAACATGAAACTTCAATGATAACAATTATTAAAAGGTCCATGGAAAAGGTGTAAGTGTGTATCTTAATGGTAAAACCTAGGTTAGATTAAATTTTAGGTGAACTTTATTCACATTTTTCATTTGCATTGAGTACAATCTATCCATTTGTTATTGGTTACTTTATGAGATGACAAAAAGTGCTAATTTACGTACCACTATTGCAGTAAAAAGTGTGGCAACTGGAACTATGATGAAGGAGAAAATACTAATTTAACAGCCTCCTGCAGTTGGATAAACCAAAAAGTATGTACAGCATATGTTTCTGATCAGTATAAAAGTAGTTTTGTAAGTTAAGAGTTACTTAAAATTGTCTACTGATCAGATATGCAATTGCAATGAGACCAGACTAAATTCAATGATGATGTCAAAAATATTGGATGAAAAAAAATCTAGGACACCCATGGTAACAAATTAGAACGGATTTCTTGTAATATAGCAAATGACACCCAAAAGAAGAAAAGCCTTTCCAGTTTGGTGCACAGTGCAAAAAAACTTGGGTAAATAATCCTTTTTACAGAATTGTTATTCTTATACGAGTTTGCTCCAGCCATTGAGACGATTTTTAGAGAGAGATAAGACCATTTACTGCATAAGGCAAGAATACTATAAAGAGGGCTTTAAAAACTTAGTTACAGGAACGATAAGTATTTCAATAAACAAGGTAACTATGTAGAAATATAGGTAAAAGTGTGTGGAATTAGCAAATAAAAGAAATCTTTTTTTAATACAATGGCCCTTACAAAATCATATAATTATAACTATATTTTTGGTAAATTTTATGAATAAAATTTTGATTTAGGAAACATGTACTTTCCTAAAAAGGATAGGTATAAGTTTTATCTTTTGTAATGTTTTTTCAATTATATCTTATATTATAACTAGGAACCACATCATAGCATAGAAAATATACGTCTACATGAGGAATAATAATTAAGTTATAAGAGTATCACAGCTCTGCTTAAACACAGCATGAAATCATACTGATTGTTAATAGACAATATGTACAAACAAAACATATGGATTGTTGATATAAGCAATATGTGTGGTATTCACAGTCAACTCTCAATATCTCCAACCTTCATATATCGAAATACTCGATAACTCAAATTATTTTCAATCCCTTTCTAAAAATCTTTTTAGTAAAAATAAAAACACAACTTAAAGATTGAATAATTTGAACTCAACACAACATAAAATTTTATGTTGATATTTTTCCTTGATAATTTAGTCGAAACCTTTTATGTAAAGGTCACCAGAAGTCAGTGAATCATATCCGCACTATATTCTACTAGGTACCAATTAGCAGAGACCAGAGATATAAAGTCTACTATATTTTGTCTACAGTGTAGGTCCAGTTGTAAAAATATTTTCTATATTGTACAGATTGTCTTTCGAGGGAGGAAAATACTCTAGACCTTCCAATTCCTACAATGCACAATATGTTTACTGTTTTTAAAAATTATTTTTCAAACTTAAAGTACAGTAAAATTATAAGATTTTATTGTAATTTATCAGTTAAAAAAGTTACATATTTGTGTAAAAGCTGTAGAGAATACAGTACACTTTTTTACCTCTGTGACTATAATTTTTACTTTTATATCCAGCTATACCTCATTATCATCTCTTTAATCAAATTTAAACTTTATAACTAAAAAAAAATTGTGGTCCTGTGAATTTAGAGTAATCGAGAGTTGACTCTATTACAGTACATTAAAGTGAAAGTTCAGAGATGGCTAGTTCCGACTTGTCTGATGTAGCCACTGAATTTGAATCTGTTGGATTTTCATTCCAGAGAGGCAGAGTACATGCCAATCGCTTCACATCTACAGTTAAAAACACACAAAAAATTTAATCACAAACTGAACAATCTAACATTTTGCTAAAATGTTTAAACATATATATATTTCAAGATAATAAATTATTCCTTTCCTTTAATACATTCTGTAGAGTCAGAGCTCATTTAATATGGTTGTTAAACCTAGATGTTGGGGTTGCATTTGCGAGAATGAGAAAAAATGTTACAGTTTTTGCACAAATTGTTATATAAATAGATGGATCCAATTCTGTTTGACCTAATGAGCTCACTAAGCAAAGGCAACAAATGTTTTCAATAAAGCTTGTGAAATTAATATTCAATTTTTACAGTCAAATAATAAGCTACTGGTAACAAAAATCTTTTCTACATTTGACTTTTTTTTTCTTGAGGGGAAATGCTCTCATGCACCATCAGGGAGGAGAACGGTGCACTCCCCGGTGTGTGGGATTCGCACCCAACTGAAACCCCCCGCCTCAGGCTATAGACCACTTCGGAATAACCTATTAAGGCATGAACCTCAAAGTGGAGCCTCGTATTTAAAGCTCAATAAACTTCAACTCCAATTTAGCCTTCTGAGGGAAGATCCAGGATGTTACGGATCTTCAAGTTTCTTTCTCTTGAGAACTTTCTCCACGAAGAACGTGATGAGAGTCCAGTTCTCAAGAGATGTCACCATTTTTTCTACTGCGGTCTCTGGCGTAAATTCACCGATCTCCAGCAGAAGCTGCCTCCTTAGAACTGCCCACCAGTCACACTGGAAGAACGTGTGAAAAGCGTCATCGTGAACACCATCCCCGTAAATACAAGCCGGACTGTCCACTTTGGCCATCTTGTGAAGATAGGCTCGGAACAAACTGTCCGGTGAGGAACTGTGTGATGAGGAAATTTACTTCCCCAAACCCACAATCAACCCACACAGACAGGTCCGGAATGAGTATCCGCGTCCAAGCCGCTCTAGACTCATTTCGCCACCTCTCTCGCCACTGGTGCATGGAGGCCTCCCTGGCCACCCGTGTCGCTTCGCTGGCGCCAAGTTCGGACTTGGTGATATACACACTTCTCCTTTCCTGGGCCAACAGGTCAATCGGGACAACACCAGCTACCACCAGTGCAGCCGGCTCCGACACCGTCCGGTAAGCTGAGGAGATCCTCAACGCGGCTCTCCTTTGCACCGCTCCCACCTGTTTGCGGTAGCACTCCCTCTTGAGAGCGTCCGCCCAAATCTCACTTCCGTAAAGAAGGATTGAGTTTGTGATGGACAGAAGGAGTTTCCGATTCTCCGCTGATGGCCCGCCAACATTCGCCATAAGACGACTGAGCACGGTCGTAATCCTTGCCGCCTTCTCCGATACATACTTGATTTGTTCTCTGAAGGAAAGCTAGGTGTCAAGTCTAACCCCCAGGTACTTCACGACTGGCTTGGAACGAATATATTCTGTGTTGACACTAAAGTCTACCAAAGTCGGAAACTGAAGCCCTGTCATCATGACAATCTCCGTTTTCTCGGTTGCCAAGCTCAGGTGGTGATCCTCCATCCAAGAAGAGACATATCTCATCGTTTCATTAAGTCTCCACTGGACGCGCTGTACGTTTTTTGCGACAATAACCGCCGCAATGTCGTCTGCATAACCCACCAGAAAACATTCTCCAGGTAAGTCCAGTCTAAAGATACCATTGTATGCACTGTTCCAAAGATCTGGACCACCCCAAATTCCAAAGATCTTGGATGGAACCCTGAGCGGCACCAGCGGTGATAGTCTTCCGACGAGGACGAGCAACGTGATACAGCGGGAGTAATGATTTCCTCGCTGAGCGTTTCTGGCAGTACCTACAACCTCCTGAATTGCTCCGACGGTAGAACGACCCTCCCTGAATCCGTGCTGCCTGTCTGACAGCCCACCGGCAGCATCGACCGCAGACAACAGACAGGGCTTTATCAGTCTTTCAAGAAGTTTTCCGGCTGTGTCCAACATACACAAGGGTCAAAATGCCGAGGGAGTGCTTGGTGATAGCTCCTTGCCCTTGCTAATCAATGTCAGGCGTTGGAGCTACCATCCGCGACAGAAAACTCCCTCGCGAAGACAACGATTGTTGGTGGTAAGGTATATCTGGGACTCTTCGCTGAAGTCTGCCCCTTTACACCCAAACCAGCATGCCTACATTCAGGGTAGGTCTTGCGAGTCCGCCCTGCACCAGCTGGTGTGCAGAATTGAAGGAGCTATTGACCATAAAGAGGTGGCACTTGGAGCGTTCCTGGACATTCAGGGAGCCTTTGACAACACGGCCTTGGATGCCATGTTGAACGCCGCTAGATCTAGAGGATTCAGCGATGTCATCTGCCGATGGATTGAGGCACTGCTACGCAATAGGTATGTGAAACTTTCTCTGCAGGGAGTAGAGGTAGTAGCCAGGTCAACAAGGGGCTGTCCACAGGGAGGCGTTCTCTCACCCCTTTTATGGAACCTGGTGGTAGACAGCCTTATTAGAAGGCTTAATGACAGTGGTGTCTTTGCTCAAGGATACGCTGACGATATTGCCATCCTTGTGATAGGTAAGTTTAACAATACAGTTACTGACCTCATGAACTCTGCACTAAGGCTTGTGGATGGTTGGTGCAATGAGGTCGGTCTATCTGTGAATCCCTCTAAAGTGGTTGCTGTACCATTTACCAAGAGGAAAAAGCTGACCGGGGTTGGCCCGCTCAAACTGCAGGGGAGTTTGATCAACCTGCAAAACCAGGTGAAGTATCTTGGGATCATTCTGGATCGGACGCTTTGCTGGGAATCTCACTTACAACGGGTTATTGACCGGGGTAAGTGGTCTCTGTTTGCATGCAGGCGTATGGTCGGCGCAGCATGGGGACTGAAACCGGAGCTAATGTATTGGCTCTATGTTTCAGTAGTTAGACCAACTATGACGTATGCGTCTTTGGTTTGGTGGACCAAGATGGACTCAGGTGTTGCTGTGAAAAGGCTGGCAGCCGTTCAGCGGCTGGCATGTCTCATGATCACAGGGGCGATCAGCAGCGCTCCTGGGGCCACTCTTGACTGTTTGCTTAATCTTTTGCCCATAGACATTCACATCAGGATGACTGCCAGAATGGGTGCATACCGCCTCTGTGGAGAGGGCCTCTGGAATAGGCCAGGTGAATTACGTGGTCATACCAGAATTTCGGGGATAGTTCGGAGCGACATTTTAGGTATGCCCTCTGATTATCTTCCGAGAACCTTTTCTTTTGGCAGGTCTTTCCGAGTTCTTTTTTCGCAACGGGACGAATGGAAGGATGGAGCCTGCCCACTACCACCCTGTGATCAGGAGTGGTACACTGATGGGTCCAAGAGCAGTCGGGGCACAGGAGCAGGCATCTACGGGGTGCAGGACAACGTACGGTCAGGTATTTCCATGGGGACCTTCCCCACTGTTTTCCAGGCCGAGATCACTGCCATTATGGAATGTGCCAGAGACATCTTGATGCTGGGTCATGAGGGCCTTTCTATCAATATTTTCTCTGACAGTCAGGCGGCCCTTAAAGCTTTGGACTCGGTAGAGTTCAACTCTAGGGTTGTGTGGGACTGTTTTAGGCTTGTGTCCTGTGTAGGTAGACACAATGAAGTCACCCTTTGTTGGGTTCCAGGGCACTCAGGGGTGGATGGTAACGAAGTGGCAGACGGGCTGGCCAATAGGGCTGCATCATCCCCCCTTTGTGGTCCTCAACCCTTCTGTGGTGTTTCCCGCGCTGCGGTTTTTCAGACTATCAATTCCTGGGCCAGGGATTGTCATAAGAAAAGATGGGCTGAACTTTCCCTGCATAGAGTTAGCAAGCTCAATCTTTGTTCTCCCTCTTGTCAAGTTGCAAAGAGGTTCCTGAAACTTGGCAGGAAGGATGCCAAACTTGTCACAGGTATCGTTACTGGTCACGGTAATCTGAGGAAGCACCAACTGCGTATGGGGGTCTTCAACGGCGACCCCCTGTGTAGGAAATGTTATCTGCAGGAGGAAACTGCAGATCATATACTCTTTGATTGCGCGGAGCTGGCAGAGGTAAGGTCCTCCACTCTGGGCAACTTGGTAAGGGGTAGTTTTCTGCCTCCTGACGAGCTCGTTGACAGGATGCTGCAGTTTTGCAGATCTCTTCATCTAGAAGATTCCTGATTCTCCAGGAAAGAGAATTTTAGGGGTGCGCAAAAAGCTGCAACGGCTGAAGCGCCTTGGGAAATCCGCCCCTTCGAATGATGATGATGAGACAACGATTGTACATGTTCAAAAGAAGAGAAGGGCAGGTACCAGCGACAACCTTGAGCACCTCAGTCGGAACACCATCCGGACCAGGAGCACTGCCAACACGCATTGACTTAACCGCCACGCACAACTCCGCTTCCGTGAACAAATGAACTTCTGGAATCGCCTCCGAATACTGCTCAACCGCTCTGCAGGGGTGATCGGGAAAGAGGAAATTAACGATGTTTTCCATCGTTGGTGGATCGAAGACAGGGCACGCTGTTTTGGCACCAAGCTTACGCTAAACGAGTCTTTACCCGAGGCCCCAGGGATCAAGGCCCCTCCTCAATTCTTCCCACTTCTCCCTCTTCCTACGGCAGATAGCTCTCTTCAGGGTAATTCTTGCCTCCCGGAATTCCAGAGCAGCTGGAGCAGCAGCATCGAAGCCTCTCCTCCTGGCTCTGACCAACCTCCGTCTGCAGCCGAGACACGCTCTTCTCAACGTCGCGATCTCGTTTGTCCACCAATACACTGTGCCGAACGAGAGGTGTTCTTCCTTGGCATGGAAGAGTCACAGGCACGGTGAATGAGGCGCATTGTTGCCTCAGCCAATTCCTCAGCCTGAAAATCAAGCAGTAGCATGTCATCTTTCCCCTCATTGATTCTTGCAGTTGCAGCAGCAGCATTGAGTTTGGCGACATTCCATCTCACTGGACGGCTGGGTCGCTCGGGAATGGCGGGATGACGGCCTGAGTTCACATCAAAGAGGATATGCTGATGATCGCTGCCTGTGAAATCTTCGACGACTCTCCAGCCAGATATCGACGCGAGAAGAGCCTCCGAAACGAAGGTAATATCAGGGATTGTTTCTCTGTACCCAGGCCTCCTGAAAGTGGAAGTGGAACCAACATTGGCAACGTGAAGTCCGGTTCTGGAGGCGAGCTCAAGGACTTTTCTGCCTCTGGTGTCGGTTTCTGGCATACCCCACTCAACGGCCCTGGAGTTGAAATCAGCAGCAACAATGAACTTGCCACCAGCGCTCACCAGAAGGTCTTCCAGGGCATCCAGCTTTGCCTGAAATGCCAGCATAGGGTCGTTCAGAGTCAGGAATCAAGACGCTCACAACAGTGATGCCCCCACTCTTCACCCAAACAAAACCTCTGCGAGAGAGATGGTTCTGGTTGGTTTCGGGACGCCCTAGGTACGGCGGCCATCTGGATTCCAGACCCCCGGAACTTCCATGTTCTTGACAGCGGGGCCAGTCGAGGTTTTGTTTGGGTGAAGAATGGGGGCATCACTGTTGTGAGCATCGGTTTCTGGCATACCCCACTCAACGGCCCTGGAATTGAAATCAGCAGCAACAATGAACTTGCCACCAGCGCTCACCAGAAGGTCTTCCAGGGCATCCAGCTTTGCCTGAAATGCCAGCATAGGTTCGTTCGGAGTCAGGAATCAAGACACTCACAACAGTGATGCCCCCACTCTTCACCCAAACAAAACCTCGACCGGCCCCGCTGTCAAGAACATGGAAGTTCCGGGGGTCTGGAATCCAGATGGCCGCCGTACCTAGGGCGTCCCGAAACCAACCAGAACCATCTCTCTCGCAGTACTGCTCAGAAATAATGAGTAAGTCCACTTTCCACTCTCTCGAGTCTTAGGATAGCAGGTCGTTTGCCAGGATGCTCCTATGGAGGTTTCTTTGTAAAATTTTCATTTTTTTTCTATGGCCTCTTACGGGATTTTTCCAGCTCCTCTCGGAAGACCCGACAGTTTCTGGTACCAGGAACGTGATTCAGAGACTGAAAATTCCGTTTATGGTAGAGGAAACAACTAGATGGAGCAGTGCAGGTGGACTTTACGTGACCACTCTCCCCACAGTTGATGCACAAGCCAGCCGCCCTGCGATCAGGTCCAGAACAAGAAGCCTGGTGATGGTAATACCCGAAGCACCTGACCACCATAGTGCGAGGTCGGACCCGACCGAGCACCCACCCAACCTTTAGACTCCCACGCCAAAGCAGGTCTGTAGCGCCATGACACCCCAGCTCAACAATGGCGAGCTTCTGTCCCCATCCGTTCTCTGCTCCAATGAACACTTTAGCACCCTGGGCCAAATCCCCTAATGTCGACTTCAAGGCCTCGGTGACCTCTTCCGCAGTGGTGAAGCAGTCCAGATCTCGAACCTCGATGGACCTACGGTTCCGCACCACCGCACCCTCGCCTACCACGGATTTGACCGCGTCTTCAAAGGCCGTCTTGTCCTTGGTTCCACTACCAAGTTCCAGAAGGATGCCACCAGTTCTTGTCTTTCTCACCGAACGGACAACAGTACCCGTCTGTTCAGGGTTTACTTTTTGTCGAATCCCCGTGAGTACCTCGCTGAAAGAGCGTCCCTGAGCTGGCTTAATAAGAACAGCGTCAGGTTTCCTCGACGCAGCCTTGAACGGTCTAGGAGTTTTGGGCTTAGTCCTACTTGGAGTCTGACCAGTAGGAGGAACGGCTGGGTAGGCCTGAGAACGTTCCAGGCGTTTCTCATCTTTCCTCCTTCTGCGTTTCTCTCTCCTGGTGAGGACAGTTCGAAAGCCTGAATCGCCCCGATTTTCCACCCTTGCTTCCTGGATCCCTAGTGGCTGTGAGGAAACCTCCAGCGGTACAGGGGGAGGATTGTTGGCCACACCGACAGCTGGGGAGGTTTGGGTGGATTTCCCCACACACATAGACTCCCTACCAAGCTCGGGGCTACCAGATGGCGAGTTCCGGGCCCTCTTTCTCCTTGGAAGAACGCTGTCTTTATCAGAAAAAGAGCGGTCCGCCATCGCTCACTCTCGCCTCTTTGCCTTCTCCCTGACCTGCCAGCATTGCATGACCATGTTCAGGAGGTCCATCGCTTCTGGAATGCCATCTTTGATGCGGGTGTTTACATTCCTCTGCACCTTGACCGATTTCTCCATCTCCTTGAGGATCGCATGGATTCTCTTCAATGCTTGACTCTCCTCTTCCTCGGCGTCGTCCTGTTGCTGGCGCAGGATTGACAGCTCGAAGATTGGACGCATGGGACTTGACTTTGGAGGAATTCCCCCATGAATTTGGAGCTCTGAAGAGGATTGCCCCGGGAGATCTGTATTAGCCGCACCTTCTGGCTTTCCCTCCTGGTTTCGGAAAGGAGCTGGAGGAGGGGTGGTCTTCACGACCCCGACTGGTTTCCTTTCACCCGAAGGTGGAGTTATTTGAATCTTGGAGCTACGACGAAACAAATTTCGCTCCAGGTCCAACTCCATCGTTTCTACGCCCCTTCCAGTCGCATTGTCGGACACCATGGCCTGGTTGCCTACCACACGAGCCCCCGAAGAAAATGTCTGGTTGCCCCCCCCCAGAATCCTTGGGGCAGCCCGATTGAACAGGGTGGGATTTAGGAGAAATCTCCGGACCCACCTGGGGTAGTTTGTTTTTTGATGCAGACATCCCGTTTTTTCCCCTTGTAGCCGGCTTTTACGGCAAGCAGGAAATACTACTGGAACATTCTTATCAGGCCCAGTACGGAAAGGAAGAAGAAACAGGAAAACACCAAAAGATTTTGGGTCGAATAAAAGAAGAGTTGGTCAAGAAGGACCGACAGAAAAGAAGAAAGATGGTAAGGCCAAGCCAGAAAGGAAGGAAACTTGGACCTTAGAAAGATGAGAGCTTGAAGATTAGGAACTCTCATTTGGCTAGGGCACCTCGGGGTTGCCAGTCTCTCCAAAGAGAGACCTGCCGCGTAGTCAAAGATGACTACCCCTTGAGGGAACATTTCACTTTAAGGTGAAGTAAAATCACAGTAATCTGGAATATCATCAACATGCTGCTTAGGTAATCCAATTCTTTTGGATTCAATACAAAATATGAAAAATACTGGGGTGAATTTACAGCTGAAAATTTTAAGAGAATGAAGCTTTCAGTGCTAATTTCTTGGTGGACTGAGTTTAATTTTAAGCTTTCAATTTGCCTAATAAAAATTTCTGTGAAATATTTTAAATATCCTCATCCAGTAATCTGAAATTTTTTCCAATCCAGCAGGATCAATACCTCTATGATTATTCAGTTCAACAACAGCTTTTGTGTGTTTTATTATGTATCATAAAAAGACCTTTTTACTTGGTGTTTTTAATATGTGCTGTAATTATTGACTCAATAATAATTAATAGGCCTTCTCTAATAGCATACAACATTGGTTACAGTGCCTTTGCTGAGAATTGATGACTGAAGATTGTATAAAATTTGCTTAAGACCATTTACCTATTTTTAAGTTATGAAAGATTCATTAAAAAAAAAACTTTAACACTTGGAGTGCTAAGCTCGTCATTTGACGGGCAACTAAAACTTCCATAGATTGCTGAACCCGTCATTTGATGGGTTTAAAAATAGAATTTTATTTGGCTGTAATTTTTTACTATTATAACGTGATTGTGTATAAACAAAGTTCTTAGGAAAGAACAAAGTTGTTATGTAATATATTTTACCTTTAACCCTAGAAATGGCAAAGTCGTAATTTACGACGCATTTACATATTCAATAAGAATTGGCAGGTGGAGGCATCTGTCGTCAGTTTTGTGGAATTGTTAGACACTATCGCCTACGCGACCGTGTTTCCCTCTGGGGGCCAACAACCGAAACTGCTCTTGTAGTACACGAGCCTGCCACCGGGCAGGTCTATAACCAGGTAAGCGCTTTCTTTTCCTAGGCACTGGATGGCCGTGGTGGCTAACGCGCTACGCTGACAAGCGTAACGTTCTAGCCATTCGGAAGTGCTAGGGTTCGAATCCCGACCATGAGCAATCCCAATTTGGTTTGCAAATGTGCGGTATAGCGGAGTGGAGGGCCCACCTTAAATAAACGGTGACCGGCTTGGGTGGAAGTTGACGGCATTTGTAGGCTTAATTGGGATTGCAGTGGACACCTGTTTTGCTTTTGTGGTTAGTGGTTATAAGGGGGGGGGGCATGTTTTAAGCTTTTTTTGTTTAAACTTTGATATTTCAAGAAGATATTAGTAATTATTTTTATGTTACAGCTAAGAGTAAAAAGCTTGCCACTTCTAGGGTTAATACAAACATAAAACATTTATAGATAACTCTGAACATGATTACGCAATGCAATGTTTTGACAAGTCACGGTCAGCTGTTCACGGCAGACGACAGCACAATGAAACAGAACGGCCAGGTGTTATGTTTACTTTGTAGGTTAGAGTTATTATTGCATAGTTTTTAAATAATTAGTAAACGTGTTAGTACAGTTTCCATGGATACCTTTATTGATTCCCTCAACTAATTTTGTTAGTTTTTTGCAAGTTATTAGCAGTAAAAGTGAAAATAAAGGCTTTTAGCAAATTTTTTATTTTTTCACAAACACTACTTGCTTGGTTCTATAAAAGTGCAGAGTAAGTAATTTTGTTGTAACCTATTGAGGTTTGGTATTGTAAACCAAAATAAAGAGGATATTTGACTCTTCAAAACCATGTACATACCAGCTTTTATATATTTTTTGGTTTTTATTCTATGAATTTTTAAATATAAGGAAAACCCCAGCATTTTATATAGGTTCTGTAATATTACGGTCAGCACTCAAAGTGTTAAGTATTACAGTCTAAGTATTTAACCTAACTTCATTCTAATGTGTTAACTGAGAAACCTAGATACTCGTGCAAGAGAAAAGGATTATGATTATAGATTTTTGATCTCACCGTCATCATCATCGCCGTCTTCTGATAGTCCCTCACAGGCTTTCTCAGCATTCAACTTGAGCCAATGGATCTTTCCTTCCTCTTTTGTGAGTCTCGGCCACCACTTCCTTCTACCTGAAACATGTCACCCACATACTTTCATGGGGGATATCTGTGGATAAGTGACAACTGTATTTATTTAATTTTGATTGTGTAGATGAAAATTTTTCTGCCAGTAAATCTTTGGCAAAAATACCTCAAATAGGTTCTGGATTACTCATCTTCCATTGACTATTACAAATCCCTTTTACTATTTTTATCCTAATTTCCATGACATAATTATCAAAAGGTCAATTGAAGGTTGAGTTTATATATGTTTAATTTGTGAATACTGTACATGCTTGGTGAAAATAGGCACCAAGTGCTATCAGTTTGAAGAGTAAAATACGCAGTCACTGTGAAAAATAAATAATAAAAATTTGAAACACAGGTTTCAAGTTTTGCGAATTTATATTTCTTTAAAAATTTTTAACACCATAACAGTTTACATAATAAAACCTATGAACAAATTACAGTATTCTAATTTGAATAAAAAATTAAGATATCAAATGCAGGTTTCCTAAAGCGAGCATTGCAGTACAGGGAATTTTATTCAATTAATAATGATTGATAATGACCCAACATTACTCTAAGTATATTACTTAACTTATGTATATTAGTTAACCCTTTAAGGAGTGCAGATGTCATATGACGTCCAATTTCTCACATTGTTTTGGACTTTATGGATTACAAACAGATTCCTGAGGATGCACTTCACTGTAACAGGTGTCGAGTTCAGTGCTTTACAAAATAGAGTCCAATAAAAACCAACAATTTGAATGTGCAGCAAACGAGTTGATAATCCTTAACATTTTCGTAAGCAGAGCATAGAACCGTACGGGTTAGCTACAGAGCTGAAATTGAGCACAGTTGTTCCCAAAACATACCGGTACGCAACGGTCGTGCTCTTAGAGGTGAATTAATAGTGTATACAAAAAAATGGCTCTTACTTTATGATCGTGCCTTGTAGACTCTGAAGTGAATTTATTATTTACTTTTGAAAAATCTCACAAGACAATACTTACTTACTTGATACTTGTTAGTCTCCCATTGGAAGCACGGATGTGCCATGGTCGTCATATTCTTACTGGCCTACTCATAATAGAATTCCTCCAAAGATTAATAAGTCCAATTAAGTAGATAGCCCTTCAGTTCTTTCTTGAGTCTATCTACATCCTCTATGTTCTTGATCACACTTGGTATTTTATTGAATATTTTGGTGCATAAAAATCTTGGACCACTTTTTGAGAGGGTAGAAGAAACTTGCTATACATGTACATTTTTCCTATGGCGGGTATTGCAGCTGTGTACATTTACACTTCTAATAAACACTTCTGTCTTGGTTTCCACAATCATTGTCGCCTCGAGGATGAGAAGTGATGGTAAGGTTAGAATCTGTGGCTCAACAAACAACGGTTTACAGTGGGCAAGATAAGGTAAGTCATAAGTCTCAAGAGCAACCTTTTTAATCCTCCTTTAAATTTAACGAAATCTTGTTCGACTTTTAAGGATAATGGAAGGCTGTTATAAAGTTTGATGGCGTAGTATTCATACTGTTTTTTGAAAAAGGATGTGGAATGCTTGGGAGTGGAAATATT
Source organism: Nephotettix cincticeps (assembly GCA_023375725.1). Lineage (NCBI taxonomy): Eukaryota > Metazoa > Arthropoda > Insecta > Hemiptera > Cicadellidae > Nephotettix > Nephotettix cincticeps. The sequence goes on along the minus strand of CM041786.1, from coordinate 51,026,153 downwards.
ACTTTAATTGCGGAATGGATACCTGAGGGAAGAAGAAAAAGAAAACATTGAAAGGTTTTTTTACAAACAACAGTGTTTCAAAGATATAAATGGACGGAAAAGTTAGTATTTTGAATGTTGTAAAGGTAACATAACTGTGTTTTTGAGAGTGAGAATATTAGACGAATAGCCTTTATTTGCAGGCGGAACAGAGACAAGGTCCATTGATATTCACTTCCCCAGACGGGCGAGATGGGACATCGTGACTCGCTACCCATTTAAGCGTTCGAAGAACAAATATTCCAATTAAAACCTTATTATTTACATGTTCGATGTGTTGGTGGTAGTTGAGATTTTCATCAAGCAATAGACCAAGGAACTTCACGTTTTGGGAGGGGTCTATTGTGTTATCATCCAAAAGAATATGTAACCCCAAACTGCTCGTTACAGACCCCCTATTAGAAATATGAAAATCCAACAGTTGATTTTTGTCTGCATTAAGGACTAGATGATTGTTTTGACATCATTGAAGAAAATTATTGGACTCCTGGAAGGCAATCTGTTCCAAAGATTCTCTACAGGGACTAGAAATAGCAATGGACGTGTTATTGGCAAATAGGCAGGTTTTGGCTAATTTTACACATATAGAAAGTTCATTGATAAAGAGTAAGAAGAGAATAGGCCCCAAAACTGATCCCTGGGGAACACCTCTCCTGACCAGGGCTTCAGAGGAGACATGTTTTTTCAAATCCACCTCCATCAGTCTCAGGTATCATAAACAATTGTTTTCAGGAATGAATGTTTTCAGGCACTGTAAAGTGCCTTACAGATAGTCCGAAACAAATAGTTCGGACTATCTGTAAGTCCGAACTATTTGTTTCGGACTATCTGTATGACAAAGGCTCCTTATCTTGCCCACTATAAACAGTTGTTCGTTGAGTCAAAAATACTAACCTTGCCATCACTTCTCATCCTCGAGGCGACAATGATGGTGAAAACCCAAGAGTTAAATGGTGGTGAAAACTAGGGGTGTGCGAATATTCGAACTTCGAATATTCGAGTCTCGAATATCGCCGATATTCGGTTCGACTCGAGATATCTGACAAAGTTCGGTGTCGGTCGAATATTCGAAGGCGGTCGAATATTCAAAGACGATAAATAATAAATAATATAAAAGTGACGTATGTCAAAGCAAAGCTATAGAGTTTCCATTTCAAAGTTCAGAATTAGCATACCATTATGCAGATAATTCAGTTGAAAACTAATAATATAACCAATGCTTTATCATCTGACTACAGACGGATAAAGATTCTCGATCATCATCGATGCCGAACTGACAGCTTTCGTTTCCTTCCTTGCGCAGCATAAAAGTAGTTCCATATTTTCTCCGATAATAGCTATTCCAAAAAAACCTTTAGAGGATAATGCAACATTCAAAAGGGACAATTACAATGGATGGCTATTCTTTCAAAAGTTTCATGGTATGGCTAGTCAAGATAAAATGTTTTTTTATTTTCTTAGGCTTGTTATTACCACGGCCACAGTGATAAAAAATCTAGGTTGCACTTTTAGAGTGAAACAGCAAGTTATTATTGTTGCATAAAACATTGTTTCAATACGGTATTAAAAGCTTGGAGGAAACCATTTTTTGCAAACAGTAAAATTGTGACTCACAGTATAACGGGAAATATTTTGACAAGAGCAATAGACAATAGAGGCAGCCAGGTGGCCGGCCGGGTCAATGTTACAAAAACTATGACCTTGAGCTTTGGACGGGCAGAAGGGTGTAAGGGTTTGTTTATATTTGAACCAGGTTGTTTCAATTCATTTCTCAAGTCAAATATTTTCACTTCCCTGCCTATTACTATCTGGTTTAAAGAAGTTATTTATTACGTTCTTACTAAAATATATACTTTTAGCACACTCAATAAAGTGTTAAAATATCAACTGTAAAAATAACTACATTAATAAATTTTATAATGTTGAATCTTAATTAATTTTATAAATGTGAACTTGATAAGAAACTACTCATAAGAATTCCTAAACTAGCATTATAAATTAAAAGAAAATAAATACTTTAGATGAGGATGCAACTGTTGTAAATTGTGGATTATTAGTAAATTGATATTAATTTATGATATGATACCAAATTTTAATTTAAAATGAGGTAAATTTAAAATGAGGTAAATGAAAGTAAATTAATGAAATGAATATAAATGAAAATAAAATGAGGTAATTTTAAATTTAAAATTTAATTTAAAATGAGGTAATGATTTTTACCTCAGTATTTATATTACAATTTTGATTACTTCATCAATTGTCCATAATTAATATGTCAAATTTTACTTCTTTTTCAATATGTATTATTTTTTTAAAAGATTGATTTCTTTAATTGTAACAATGGTTAAATCTGTTTTTGTATTTTTACTTTCTCCCCTTATACATAGTATATGGAGGAAGTATTGTTTTCCTCTAAATTTTCGAATTTGAGTTGAGAGGGGATGGATATATCCCGTTTTGGGGTCCCCTGAATCCAAAAATACAAATTCCCCCATACATTTTGAACAATTAATTTAAATTTGTCTCTCTTGTTTTTCTTTTCAGAAATATGATGATTATATTTGTAACAATAAATTATTAGAAGATATTTAGATTAACTTAGAAGAACTTGATAGTTTTATTATAGATTGTCTTTTTAAAATTTACTTAAGGAAGAAAGTATGTGTCAGTCCAATGATACCGTTTATGAATTGAGAGGATTGAATAGCAAATCATATATACAGGCCCTACATCATTTAAAAGCCATGCAATTACTACATTTTTTAAATTAGGCTGTTCACACCCAAGTTTTGAAGATCACCTAAATGGATGAAAATAAACGCTTACGCTAATATTCGATTCGAAAATATTCGATATTCGAAATAGTAAATAAATATTCGATTCGGGTTCGATTCGAACCCTAATATCACTATTCGCACATCCCTAGTGAAAACCAAACTTAACATTTTGAAATACTCATGGAGTAATTTGAATGGTGAAAAGAAAAAGCAAGCCAAAAATAAGTTCAAATATGTACCTTTCAGCAGTTTCTCTAGTCTGATTTCAAAGAAGCAAGCTTGTGCAATTCCTCGAGCTTTTTCTGGTTTATGGCCTCCAAAAAGTTGAGGAAGATCTACTTTATATGGCATCCCACTGTAGATGGCACTGCAAAAAAATCACCATAATTATTCTGAGTGTATTAGTTATAATTAGTAGTTTATTCAAATATCACTAAATCAAAAGATATGAAATAAAATATTTATTTTTTAATCATGGTATGTTTCTGAAAAATGAAATCTATAACAAATAGGCCTATTGAAGTTAGATACAGAGAACTATACAGGAAGTGAAGATTAAAAGCAGGTTCATGAAGCAAGAAATTACATGATTTGATTTTTAATCAACCAGGATATTTTTACTTCAATCTCAAAATGTCAATTGACAAATGGAGGGATTGAGAAATACAGCAGTATCTCAATAATAAAAACAATATACATAATATTAGCCAAAATAATACATTACCTAAAATAAATAGAAGTAACGTCACTTCTGAACTCATATTCTGTAAGGCTTGGTAGTTTGATATGAAGAATAACAAAACAATCATCTTGGTACCATTCCACTAAAGGTGTTCTAACTCCTGCATTTTCAATTTCATTTACTAATGAATTTTCAGACATGAGGCTCAAGTCTTCCTCAGACTCCGGGATCACACATTCTACCCATTTCTGACAAGGTGATTTATTCACTTCAGCAGCTTCCACTATATGGTTCACTAAGTCCAAATGACCACCACTTTGATATGTACTATCAGTCAAATCTGCATTGCTTTTTTTCATATCAATGTTTGAATCAATACAATTCAGATGAATATTACCCGATTTGTCTACATTAATATTTGAAGTTGGACAATCTGTTTCTCTATTGGGGTTAATGATACTCGACATAGTATTGACATTAATTTCATATATTGAAGAATCTAATTCATCATTATCTATGTCATTATAACAATGATTGTCTGATTCACATTTTGTAAAAGAATTATTTTTCTTGAAGGTTGATCTTATTGACTGAGGCGACTGTGACGAGTCTAAAAGGTTTGGAGATATCAAGTCTATAAAAGTGCTAGCAACTCCAGTAATTTTCTTCAGAGATGTAGGTGAAAAGGAAGTGAGGCTTACATGTGTATTATGTTCGCAAACAGACGAATTTGGGGAAGAGATAGCTACTGGATTAAAACACTGTGCCTGGACATTAGAGTGGTTATGTCCCTTAATAACAATATCACTTTGACTTTTATCTTGATACAGTGACAGTGAGGAACTATTAAGAGAGGAGCTATTAGAGAGTGACTCGTTAGCCTGAGGGATATATCCGACCTGACGAGGTAGTGACATAACTGATCCTCCTGACATGTTTTCTGACACATCTGCATCGTCATTCTGCAACAATCATTATTTATGTGAGTACAGTCAACCACCAATTATTACACCTTTACTAGAGTAATTACAGTTTTAATGGCCACAGATAATATAAAATCATGGTTAAAACAGACCTATTAAATAAATTTGGTATTACATAAAAGTTTATAAAGCCCATAATTAATTAATTAATTAAAGTGGGGCTTGGATAACTCAAACTTATTTGATTCAAAGTTATCTTGTGGTCCCCAGCATTTTGTATTCCATCAATGCTGAAAATTGTGGATAATTCAAAGATTATTTTGTATAATCCCAATTTTTAACATGGTAAATTAAGATTTAAAAATTAATCTTGGATGAAAGTTTTTTGCTAGACCAAGTACGCATCAGCATACAGACTGATAACTCACGCCTTCACTGAGACAAAATCGCTGGATCCTCTAAAGAAGAAGTTCCAGTGCCGATTGCAGCCGACATTTCGACTGAAGTACAATAACTTAGAACATTATTTGAAAGCAGTCTTAATGTAAGTGATTCAAACATTAAACCGTTGGAAGTTTTGGAATCTTTTATATAGTGGCATCCAAGAGACCTAATTTACAGAAACAGGCAAATTCTCCTCTTTTAAAAACAATAGATTGATTTTATGGTTGAAGTTAAATACAGTTACTCTGTGTGTTTTATTTTTCTTGTCCAATACTCGGTCTGTCAAAATGATATTCAATATTTTCTTCTCTTTGGTTCATAGGTTTCTATTTCAGGATTTCATTATGAACTTTGTCTAGGTTATAATCACATACATTATAGTTACATATGCACCAACGTAGCCTTTAGTATTTCAGATATTGTTACCTAAGTAACAGGTATACTATACCTGTAAAATATACTATGTACATAGCTATACATACATATAGCTATGAAACGTTATTGCCAGAAAAAGAGAATAAATACCGGTGATAAGTGCAGCCAACAATAATTTTGACTCGCGTCAACTATTTACACTTACAGTGTAAGTGTGTAGTTACACATTGGGCGGGCATTTTCTGCCGCAGCAGTAATTTCGCCGTGGGAACTAGCGGCGAAAGAAACAAAACTGCCAGATGTGTAGACTTGCATTTGGTCACATACACCACTGTGTGCCGAAAGGTGGGAAAAAAACTGTTGACGGCAATACAACCGTGCGGCATTTCAACCGCCCAATGTGAAAACCTAAAATAATTTATTGTTTATTGAGATTTTTACTAAATAATAAGTGTTTTAAGTATGTATACATACATATTAATTCCGTTTTATAAGCTGATATGTATATTCTGTTATTTTTATTACGATTGTGTTGTAAATATGTGTTAGCAACGTTACTGACACAATACGCAAAGTAGGCCTATAGCTATTTATGATTTGTTTTTAAGTATAGAGATATTATTTTAATGTTGATTTATTACCTTATATGCATATTTTTACTATAAATAAATATCATCGTATCCTGACTGAACCCAATAGATTTGTCATTTGTAATATTTTTAGGTTTTTTGTTAAAGTTTTGTAATATTGCTTTACCTTAAGATTGAAATTAAATTAGAAACACACGAGAAAAATGTATGAAAAAAGCCAAAAGGCCGCAAGAAATATTCTTTGATATTAATTAGACAATTCATTCAGTATTAAAGAGACCAACTCATCACATTTTTCCGATAGGGAATGCAATCTTCGGCGATTCAGTCTATATTCTTATATAGACTCATTTACTCATTTTGGAAAATAAGTTAGCATGTTTTATTTAAACTATTCCAGCACCTTCTTGCGGACCGCACAGTCAGTTGATGCAACCAGCATGACTACAGCCAATGTTTTTAACCATGGCTAGTAGAAAATTTCTATCAATCAATCAGGTGCCAACTTAGCTGTGGGCAGCTGTAATGGCTAGGCGTCTTTGACCAGAAGACAAGTATGGCAATGGAGAGCAGTAATTCCTCAAATTGCTATGCAAGCCGGTAGGGAGTATATACAATTCTATTATATTTTGATACATATTTATTAACAGTAATTTATATATGAATATAAGTCTGCCTGATTTTATAAATAAATTAATTCCGAATCCAAATATATTCTGTAACATGCTTACATGCTGTTATTTTCTAAGTATTCTGCAATACTGCTTTTACAACTTGTAACTCCTTTACTCTTTCATCAATCTACTGAGTTCATGTACAATTTTAATACTAACTTACTCCTTTATAAAATAAAATCAATATTTTATCCAAACACCCTTAGGCGTTTTTTTTACTCTCTTTCACTAAATTTTACTATCTGTCTACAAGGGGGTACCCAAAAGTAACCGGAATTACACTGCCGAAGGTGTGGCCTGTGTAGTACGTATGTCTGCCGCTACGTGTGTGTAGTGCAGCTCATCCGGAGTTCAGTGCTGCTAGTGCCGTCACCGTGGGTGGACGTGTTCGTCTGCAGTGAGTTTTTTAGTGTAAACTGTTTCGGCATATCCTCATTTTTTTGTTATGGCGGATGTAAATGAACACCACGCTCTGAAGTACAAGTTGTTTTCACATTTTAAAAATGGCAAAATGTCAATTATTGAAAAACCCCGGGAAGAACGTCCGTCAACTGCAGAAACTGACGAAAATGTTGAGAAGATTTGTGAGTGAGTGCATGAAGACCGGCTCCCAAGTTTGTGCTGTCGAGTTTTGACTGACCATAAAAAGGACCGTCAAGTGGAATCTTGTCGAGCAATGAAAGAACACCTGCAAATTGATCCAGATTTGTTCTAAGATCATTACTGGTCACAAATTATGGTATTATGGTTATGATCCTGGAACCTAGCAACAGTCCAGCAGATGGAAAATGTCATCCAAAAAAAATGGTTTTCGGCCAAAAAAGTTTTTGTCAGTTTTTGCTATCGACGGGTCTTTCTCGGGGTTTTTCAACAATTGACATTTTGCCATTTTTAAATGTGAAAACAACTTGTGCTTGAGTTTTACCCAAAGCTTTACCTTTATAAGCAATTTTCAACATAACAATGGTATCTGCAGCACTTTTCCCAAACAAGAAACAAAACTTCAGAGCGTGGTGTTCATTTACGTCTGCCAAAACTAAAAAACCAGGAAAAGCAGAAACAGTTTACACTAAAAAACTCACTGCAGATGAACACGTCCACCCACGGTGACGGCACTAGCGGCACTGAACTCTAGATGAGCTGTATTACACAGGCCACACCTTCGGCAGCGTAATTCCGGTTACTTTTGGTTACCTCCTTGTATATGATCAGCCATAATCCTAAGGGATTCCGTTGCACATTCAGAATCTTTTTTTTTATTATTGTGATACTGTCTACATATCACATAGTCACGTGGGATATGAAGTTGGATTACAGAATGAGTCTCAAGACATGGGATCTGCATACCTTAAAGCAGGGATCCTCACTACGCTGCCCAAGGGTCGTGTCCTAGTAATGATTTTTGCAGCCCTCGCATTGTTAGGAATTAAAACAAAATTTAGAGATATCTAAAGTTTTTTATGAAAAAATAAAGAAATACTTTTTAAATACAGTGGAACGTGGATAATTTAAACTTCTATAATTCGAAAACTTCTTTATTTCGAAGTTTTGACTTGGTCCCTAGAATTTTTTATTAATACAATGTTAAAATATCCTGGATAATTCGAATAATTATTTGGATAATTCGAATTTTTTGCAGCGTAAATCTATAAAGAGAACAAGTCATTGTGTGCGATTTTCCTGGAAACAACATTCGGGCTTCCTGTCCGTAGACTATTTTTAGCAAGATCAAAGTGCCCACCCCCCGCCAACCCTTCTCACAGCACCTGCTGTTGACTGGTCACATGATACTCCTCCCCCTCAACAGTCCACTACTGCTCATAAATCACAACATTGACATTTCTAGTCTGTCACTACGCGGCGCCGGCGCAGTTCTTCCGTGTGTATCACTGATGGTAGTTTGTTCCGATACTCGTTGTCTTTGTTTCGTGTTGGCATTTGTAACTTCGTCTGCGTTCATTTTAACACGACATATGTATGATGGCTTCGCTAAAGCGAACCTACAAATCTCTGACGTTGCAAGAATAAATAGCGGCGATCAAGGAGGTAGAGAAGGGATTTAAGAAATAGTTTGAATTAGCTAAAGTTTTGGGATTCCTCCAAACACATTATTGAAATTTAACAAAAATTAGGATTTTTTAATCAATAATATCTTTATTAACATAACTTTTTTTAATATACACTGTTAAAACATGATGTTTTACTGTTTATTTCAACCACTTGCAAAAACTTTTCTAATTCGAAATTTTGGATGATTCAAATTTTACTTTCTCCCCTTAACGTAGTATATGGAGAAAGTATTGTTTTCGTCAAAATTTTCGAATTTGAGTTGAGGGTGGATATATCCGTTTTGGGGTCCCCTGAATCCAAAAAAGTGGGTTTGGAGGTGATGTCTGTGTGTGTGAGTGTGTGTCTCTGGATGTGTACAGTGCCACAGCCTACCCCGTTGGTCCGATTTAGATTAAATTTGGCATGTATGTATATATTCACGGTATCTCAAGGAGTTTTTTTCATTTTTTTGAATTTTTGATTTTTAAGGGTAGTTCATTCCTAAAAACCCTTAAAAAACGTGAAAAATCCAAAAAACGGCTCTAACGATTTTGGTTATAATTTTATAGTTTATAGTGCACAATGTACTAAATAATTTGACACCACCCGCATGTCTGTAAAAATGACGGTTCAAAAGTTATGGGCTTTTAAATGTCAGAAAAATTAAATTTTTAAATTTTCAGCGAAAACAATAAAAGTAAAGTATAATTTGACTATCACCATTAAAACCTGCTTAAAAAACTGTCTACGACTAACGGTTCCAGAGAAAAAATAAATTTAATGTCCATGATAAACACAGTACGTTGTCTGAAAGCGTCCAATGTTATTCTTATGGAGAATATTGAAATATCAATTTCTTCCTTATTTTTTAACCGTTTTCCATGAAACTTGATATGAAGTGTAAGGTCAAATCACCCAACAGAACCAACTCAAAAAAGCTTGGTATTACCGGGGGGGGGGGGGGAGGTGTTTCCCCCAATACAATTCGAACAATTAATTCAATTTTGTCTCTCTTGTTTTTATTTTCAGAAATGGGATGATTATTTTTGAAACAATAAATTATTAAATGATATTTATTTAGATGAACTTTGAAGAAAATGATAGTTTTATTATAGATTGTCATTCTTGAACATATGGTAACGTGGGGTGTTGAAGGGTTAAGGGAGAAAGTATGTGTCAGTTAACTGGTACCGTTTATTTTTCTGGTCCCTTGAGGTTTGAATTATCCAAGTTCTACTGTATTTATTACATTTTCGTATATAAGTAAAAGACAATTCCAACTTTTTTTATTTTATTGATTGACCCATGTTATAATCATATTTTTGTTAGTTATTTAATGCCACTCGTACTTACGGGCTTATGTCATAGATATACAAATACCCCCGTCGCAGCAGATCTGCGTACTCAGCGAATTTCCAAATCAATAATATAATAATAATAATAATAAAATATGACAAGTTTTATAAAAATCTGTCCATAAACATGAGAATTATTTGCCTATTCTCCATAAGATTAACATGGGAAAGAGTGTGCAGGTTAGCTGCTGTGAGTAACACTGAAAGTAGTCATTTCTACCATAAATAATTTTTATTTTAACCAATTATACCAAGTTTCATCAACATCTGTCCATAAATAAAGGAGTTTGCCTATTCCCTATATGATTAATATGGGAAAAGAGTATGCAGGTTTGCTGCCATGATAAACACATAAACTATGATTTTTAAGCATAAAAGGATAGATCTCAACCATATGAAGCTAAATATCAAGTTTCATCAAAAAATATTGATTAATATGGGAAATATTAATTTTTCCTTATCCTCCATAAGATTAACATTGTAGCACCACAATACAACGTACTGTGTTTAGATTTTTTAATATCTCGATAACCGTTGGAGATAGAGAAAAACTTTAAGGACCTTAATTGTGTAGTTTTTTAAGCTGATTTCAATGGTGCAATATAAAATTAGAAATTATTAAAAATTACATGTGAAAAACGCAAAAAACCCCATTTTGGGGTACAAAACCCCCCCAAACTACCCGTTCCTATTGACCGATATGTCTGGTTTACGAACTCGTCCAAGCATTGGTGGGAATACACGTCTCTACCAAATTTGGTCTCGATCGGACCATTTTTACGAGAGTTATCGTGCTAACAGACACATATATATATATACATATATATACATATATATATACATATATATATACATATATATATACATATATATATATATATAAAAATTTTAACGACTATTGTTTTTGGACTCTGGGCACCTAAAGACGAAAAAATAACATGGTCCCGGGCTTAAGTCTTACCATGAGACCTACGGTAATAGCTTCTTCCCTATGGGAAATTCGCTAAAATGTGACCAATCAGCTTGAAAACACATTTTTAGGCTTTATTTTTAAGAAATTCCCTGGGTGCCCCAAACCCATGTTTTTATTTGGGGATATTGCACTCCTGGGAGAATGGATGTGTACTCCCCCACAAAGTGATCACGAGCTATCACTACTTGCGGCCCTGGGGAAAATTTGATTTAAAAAAATGGGCTCTTTGAGAAATCCTAGTGAGGATCCCTAAAGGAAAGAAGCCAGAAAGATGTTTAAGATGCCTAAAGGATAACAGTATGTGATGAATTTCAGCAGTTCATCATCTTTCACGTACACAATCTTTCACTCATACTTGGCTAAAAATACCTACCTGGGTAGGTCACCATTTTAAAAGGTAATCTAATCTAATCATGTATGATTTTTATTTATATTTCTGATTTTTACTTTCTCCCATTATAATAGTATAGTACCTGGTGACCGAGCTTTGCTCGTATAGAATAAGACGTGTATTATAAAAATTAATTAGAAAAATTAAAACACATTTATTACTCAATGAAAACATTTATGTGGTTGAAATAAAACCGATTTAATACACCATAATTAATATAGCACTGAACAAAAAGTATCGCCCCTGGTGGGGATGGAACTCACGGCCTATAGTTCTTGAGGCCGACACGCTACAACTCGGCTACGACGTTAGTCAATTGAGCGATGCCGTTTAACGTCTTTTAGCCAAAGCCGATAATTTACTGTTTAATTATCCATACCGTTATTATTAGCCTGTGATCAACTGATTTTGTTATAAACGGAATGAGGATTGAAAAGCAAAAGAGAAATTTAATTTTTCATCAATTAATTGGTTTGTTACAGTGGCTTCAAGCAATACAACGAATATGTTTTCTATCAAAACACGGAAGAATTTGGAAATACTTTTCTCTGCTTTTATTTCGCACAGCTATGTTATCCTTAAGTTTTTACAAATTGTTTAGTAACCTGATAATTTTGCATTTATTTAATTCATAAAATAAATATTAATGCATAACCTCTATATTGTTCCCCGCAGTCTTCAATCAAGAATGGACAAAGTATTTTTATCGTCAACATTTTTGAGTATATCAAGTTGAGAGTGGATATATTCGTTTTGAGACTCCCTGAATCCAAATGAGTGGTTTTCTGACTGATGTTTGTATGTCTATGTACAAACCCCGAGACCACACTGATCGTCCGATTTAATGAAATTAGGTTTACGGGTGCACAGCATCTCCAAACCATTTTTTAACTTTTCATTCTTAAGCCCCCTAGGGCTTAACTCCCCCTTCTTTTAGGGTTTAACCCTAAATACCCCCGTTGCAGCAGACCTGCGTACTCAGCGAATTTCCAAATCAATAATATAATAATAATAATATATGACAAGTTTTATCAAAATCTGTCCATAAACACGAGAATTATTTGCCTATTCTCCATAAGATTAACATGGCAAAGAGTGTGCAGGTTTGCTGCTGTGAGGAACACTGAAATTAGACATTTCTACCATAAATAATTTTTATCTAAACATTTATACCAACTTTCATCAAAATCTGTCCATAAATAAAGGAGTTTGCCTATTCCCTATATGATAATTATGGGAAAAGAGTATGCAGGTTTGCTGCCATGATAAACACATAAACTATGATTTTTAAGCATAAATGGGTAGATCTCAACCACATGAACCTAAATATCAAGTTATATCCAAAAATATTCATTAATATAGGAAATATTAATTTTTCCCTATCCTCCATAAGATTAACATTGGAGCCCCACAATACAACGTACTGTGTTTAGATTTTTTTATATCTCGGTAACCGTTGAAGATAGAGAAAAACTTTAAGGAACTTAATTGTGTAGTTTTTTAAGCTGATTCCAATAGTGAAATATAAAATTTGAAATTTTTAGAAATTACATGTGAAAAACGCAAAAAAACCCATTTTGGGGTACAAAACCCCCCCAAACTACCCGTTCCCATTGACCGATATGTCTGGTTTACGAACTCGTCTGAGCGTTTGCAGGAATACACGTCTCTACCAAATTTGGTCTTGATCGGACCATTTTTACGAGAGTTATCGTGTTCACAGACACATATATATATATATATATATACATATATATATATATATATATATATATATAAAAATTTTAACGACTATTGTTTTTGGTCTCTGGGCACCTAAAGAAGAAAAAATAACATGGTCTCGGGCTTAACTCTTGCCATGAGACCTACGGTAATAGCTTCTTCCCTATGGGAAATTCGCTAAAACCCTTAAAAATGTGAAGAATACAAACTTATAAAAATCGGCTCTACAATTTTAATTGGAATTTCATGGTTTATAGTGTTATTAAGGTCCCAAGTATTATGACACCCCCAATTTGTCTGAAAAACTAATGGTTCAAAGGTTATTTAGGTTTTTAAATTTCAAAACCGTTCTTTAAGTTTTCTGGCAGCGATGAATTTGTTAAACAGTTTGACTGACTATCTCCATTAAAACCAGCTCAAAAAGCTAAAGAAATTAGTATTTTGAATAATTAGTCTTCGACTATAGATTCATAGAGAAAAGTTAATGTACAGTTCATGGTAAACACAGCCTGTTAGCACCCAATGTTTATTAAAATGGAGAATATTAAACAATTAATTTCTCCCTTTCTCTCAAACATTATCCATGAAACAAAATGCAGTGTAGAGCTATATCACCCAACAAAACCCACTCAAAACAATTAGTATTACTGTGGGAAGGGTGGGAAGTTGTGCCCCTAAAAATTCAATGCTTTCTCTTGTTAATTTAAGAAATTTGATGATTATTTTTGAAAAAATAAATTGTTTAATGGTATTCAAACAAACATTGAAGAGTGTGATAGTTTTATTTAAGTTAGGAAGTTTTTAAGTACTGAAATTGGGTTTACTGTGTATGTGTCAGTCCACTAATAGCGTTTATTTTAAAATATATACAACCGAAGTGACATGTGACAATCTCAGTCCCAATTTACAGGTCAAAGGTTTAGTTCCATGAAAACCTACTGCTATGATTCTTGATTACCTCTTTATCTATTGACATGATTTAATTAAATGGATTTATTTTTTAAGAGCAAATTACTAAAATTATGTTTTTGCAAATTAATCAAAAGACACTTTTCTTTACAAACATCTTTTATTGTGATGTCTATGAATGAAGGAGGTTTGATATCCTCAGTTGATATTCAAGAAAATATCAGACTGATATCGTAAACAAATTGTAAAAAGTATCATAGAAATCTCTAATTAAGGAGTTTTGAAAAAGACCCTGAAGAAAGAAACCTAACAAACAAAAGAACCTGTTTCAAATAACAAACAAAGCAACATCAAAGTTTACAGTTGATATTACAGAAGAAATGTTAAGTAGGCCAGAACCTACTTTTGCACCAAAACAAACTTAAATATTTCAACATAATAAAGATAATGCCAAACAAATAATTGAAATAAATTTTATAGTGTACCTCATCGGCCTCTAGTCATACCCTTGAATTAAAATTGTTGGTAGTGTCCTGAAAATAAAAGTGCACACTGGATCACTTAGTTTAATTTAGGAACTTAAATGCTAGAGATTGGTTTGATTCCAAATTTCCATCCAAAATCCAAAATTCTGGTCTATTCATGATGGTTTAGAGAAAAAATAGAAAAATATATTGCAATTTCTTAAGAGAACTTAAATGTTATTTTATAATACAGTAATTTTTTATCATAATGAATTTTTGTACTTTACTGTACTTATAATCTATAATATTATAAAGAAGAGGTGGTTTCTGTATGTTTGTTTGTGGGTTTGTTGTGGCAAGTGAACGCAAATAATACTGAACCAAACAGTTTGAAATTTTACACAAAGACAGATCTTAAACTCATGCAACACATAGGCATACTCATTTCCTTAAAATCCTCTCGGGCTACGCCCTGTGAACGTCCTAAGTTTCAATGTTTACATTTTTAGAAAATGAAAACATAAAATAACTTGAATGTCAACAGCTGTGAACACTAAAATTTGACAGTTCGAGAAGCAGAAGACATGGTTGCTATAAATACCCTGGGATTCAATGTTTACAGTTTTTAATGTCAACACCCGTTTACTTTACATTTTGACAGTTCGGTAAGAAAAAGAAATAAAGTTAATTTTTACACATAAACTGCTGGATTGAAATTAGGGAGCGCACTTGGCTTGAGTTTCTCTGATAAAGGTGTTTTATTTACAATCAAAAATTTTTTTTGTAAATTTTTATGTAATCATATTTTTTTATTTAAGTCAAATTTGTGTTTACATATTTTAACTATTTAAAGTATTAATTAAAAAAACACATTATTTTAAAACAAATTACCGTCACAGATTTATTACATACTAGCCAAAGTACCCGTTCTTCGCACGGGTAAAAAAGGCTGAGAGGTGTAGGCTCTACAGATAAATTTAAGTTATTGATAATTAATTCTTTATTGTTTACAAAATGACAAAACACGTGTCTAAGTATATATCTAAACATGACAAAGTAACATATGTCAAATATTGGGAGAGGATAAGCATTAACGTAATAGAGGCAGGCATCAGGAGAAAATTAAAAATCTACCATTCCACTATTTCGAACTAATAACGCTCCCGTATTATGAACACGTACAGTATTAAAAAAATTAAGGCTTTTAGCAATTACCTTACAACATTATAAAACGATTTATCCAGTAATTTGCGTATTCACAATATCCATAGTACCATCAAAACCAGATAAATGAGGTTTTAGTGTATATACAGTAAAACCTCACAACTCGACACTTGTGGACCCAGAGGTTGTTGAGTTATACAGATCATTGCAATTTTGTATGAGTTTTAATTAATTATAATTAATACATTACAGACTCGAGTTTCAAATATAAATTTATTACAATACAATCCTTATTTTTAGAATTGTTATATACTGAGTAAACAGCTTTAAATAAATGTCAAATATTCAAGAATTAAAAATATATGTTCTGAAAAAATGCTTAGTTGATAATGGTGTTTCTTCTTATCATACAACATTCTTATACAAATAAGTAAACAATAGCATACTACCCCACTCCACCTATACTGGGGTTTTTGACCTTGAAACAGTCTAAGGTGTGCAATAAATCAACTTTCCAATCTTCAATTTCAGCTTGTCCCGTGACCTTGAAAAATCAAACGCACTAGTACCGTTACTTTAGCTAAGGTTTTGGGTTCTACTGCTAAAGGTCTTTACGGCTAAAGGTCAGGTGTTGATTGTCAAGTTACGAGGACTGTTGAGTTACCGGGTGCCGAGATAGTGAGGTTTGACTGAATATGTATGTGTGTATATATATATATATTTGTGTGTGTGTGTGAGTGTGTGTGTATTAATAAAGATTCACAATTTAGAGTCACAGATGTTAATAACTAATAAAATAGAACGATTAGTATATTAGTAATTTGACTAGTTATTATAAATACGTATATGTGTATGTGTTTATGTAAACACAATAATGCTCTTATACAAATGGTTCGATCGAAACAAAATTTGGCAGAGTTATGTAACACTACACTTATTCGAAAGAGTTTGAAAACGAGGCAAATCAGTCTATCTAGAAGGGTTGTTGAGGGGGAGTTTGTACTCCAAAATGTAGGATAGTTTTTTTTATAAATAATTAATAAAATTTGTATTAGTACCATTTGAATCAGTTTAAAAACAAACTAGGCCTATTCTCCTTGCAAATTTTATGGAGGATAAGCAAAATGTCGTGACTTCCTTATTATTTGAAATATTGTGAAATTAGCTTTGTTTGTGGGTTTGCTGCTACGAAGGGAGGTATTTATTTACCAGACGTCTTATTGTTAGATTTTGGAATTTTGCCTTATGTACCCACATTAGTGATGGTGGTCAGATAAATACTTGGCAGTTAGGTAATATAAAATGAAAATGGGTATTTACCTAAGGCCCTGGATAAATACCAAAACCTGGGTATTTATGATATTATATTAATTTATAGGGAAAATACAACCATTCTTGCAATCTAAATGCTCTCAGTTTGATCAAACAAAGAGAAAAATGTGTTAAAAAGTCTTTGCTTTTCACAAGCATTTTACTTCTGAAAAATATTTGATGAAATTTTCTTAAACCGGGAATTAAATGATTTTGATCAAATTTAGGGGACATACAGTTGATTTTTCTTATGAGATGTCCTAAGGATGATGAAAAGGGGTCTAAAATTTTGAATGTCCTCAAGGAAAACCATTTTCATTAAGTACCCTTGAGGATTTTTTTATGTAAATGTTTTAATCTGAATGTATCCTATCAACAATAATCAAGCTATTATTTACAAACTATATGAGTAGAAATATTGAAAAAAACCTAGATTACCAACATTCTTAGATGCAGATGCAATACTGAAACCTGTCTATTTAGTTAGTCTATTTATATACATTACAATTAACCCCAAATTTTAAATACCCAGGTATTTTACATCACTACCTAAAATACCAAAATAAAAATTTTTACGTTCAATCACATTTTACAGGTAACATTTTTTCATTTCCTCACAAAACGTCTGTACCAAAAAATTTAACTTGGTATTTTATAATGCCCCTGTTGCAGTAAACCTGAGTATCCAGCAAATTTCCAAATCAATAATATAATTATAATATGACAAGATTTATCAACATCTATCGATAATTGCCTATTATCCATAAGATTAAGATGGGAAAGAGTATGCAGGTTTGCTGCTGTGAGGAACATCGAAAGTAGGCATTTCTAGCCGAAACAATTTTTATTTTGACCATTTATACTTAGTTAGTTTCAACAACGGCTGTCCACAAATGAAGGAGTTTGCCCATTCTTTCTACGATTAACATGGGAATAGAGTATGCAGTTTAGCTGCCATGATAAACATATAGACTTATAGACATATAGACCATTTTTTAGCATAAATATATGGATCCTAACCACATGGAAAAGTTTCATCCAAAAAATAGATTAATAAGAGAAATTTTAATTTTGTCTTATCCTTCATAAGGTTCTTAACCCTCCGAGTGGTGGAGCTTTTGAAACTAATTTTTATTTTTTGACTTTATTTATTTATTAATTACTTCATTAAAATAGAAAGTAAAAAAAAAACAAAACATGCCACCCCCTAAAACCACTAACCATAAAAGCAAAACAGGTATCCACTGCAATCCCAATTAAGCCTTCAAATGCTGTCAACTTCCACCCAAGCTAGTAACCGTTCATTTAAGGCCACCGTCTTGAGAAAGCGCTTATTTGGCTATAAAAGCATACTCTGACGGGACGACAATGAACTAGCTCAATAGTTTCACGATAGTTCATGTATTAGCTCACAGATGGCAGCATCGTGGCGGTATTCATGATAAATAGACTCTACAGCGCCTTTACCACTCCGAGGGTTAAAGCGCTACTGAAAATCACAGTCCCAGTTCATTTAGTGTAAAAAAATCAAAATATCATTTTTGCAATGTTCTTTTTGGATGTAGGTAGCTTGAATTCCGTTGAAAACAGAAATTTGCTTAATTTTTATTTATTGAATATTTTAAGATTATTTTGAGGTATTAAAAAAGTATTTTTTCGTCTGGATGAGCCTTTTGTTAATAAATCCTAAACATTACCACAATATATACTATTTACTGCTAAAACACAATGGAAATAAACACATCGATAAAAATGACAACAAAAAAGTTAAGCGAAAATGAAAACAGCTGGCCATAATGACTCTATACGATATAAGCGTAAGCAGCAGTATAGGAGCTAAAGGTTACTGGCCAATCTCGCCTAGGAATGGATTTCAGTTACTAAATATTCCAACAAAGCCGCCATATTGGTTTTGTGAGTGCATAGAGGCAAAAACCTCATCACTATACACTCTATCGGTTGTTTTGCGAACTACAGCGCAGTAAATGTGGCGAAATGATTGATTGCATCTAAAGGCGCTAGCCGCATGGTAAGGGTTAACATTGGAGCCTCAAAATACAATGCACTGTGTTTAGATTTTTTAATATCTTGGTAACCATTGGAGATAAAGAGTTTGAGATATAATACATGTCTCCACCAAATTTGATCTAAATCAGACCATTTTTACCAGAGTTATCAAGTTCACAGTTGTATGTATATAAAAATTTTAACTAATAATGTTTTTGGCCTCTAGGTACCTCAAAACAAAAAAGTAACATGGTCATTTAAACCTGTGTGCTGTATACTGATACTTAACCCTTTCCGGGATAAATGAAATAAATAACAAGATGGATGTGTAATTAACTGGCTGGGTGGTGAAGTTTTGAATACCCGCCTTCAAAACTGAAGGTCACCGGATTGAATCCAGCAAGGGTTGAGTCTAGACCCAGTCATTGGGTCTTTAATTAATGATGCTTCCTAACAACAGGTCGACGTTAGGTAGTGACGGGGTTTGGAGCCGTTCCCCATCAAAACGTCAAAAAAATGCCTCTGGTGTAGAAATACACAAATAAAATAAAATAAATTCAAATTATCTTTATTCAGTTATATACATATCTAAGTACGTGAATAGTGTCATTAAAATAATTAAATTAAAATTAGTGGTAGATATAAACCAAAAGTACACTGACAAAGTATACAAATACATAAATACATTGGAAAAAAGAAAAAAGAGAGAAATTCATTTGTTTCAATTTATTTCCATTTTTTACTGTAAGTGGCTGAAATTATCCTAGTGGTTGAGGTCATCGTATCACCAAAACATAAAACATAAAAGCAGCCAAAAACAAAAAATAACTCCAACTCTAAAATAAAATATCAACGATTAGTTTTTTAGCACTAATTAACTCATTTATGCTATAAGGAGCCAACTCAACCAAGTACTTTTTTAAATCATTTAAGAATTTGGACTTATTTTTTTCTCTTTTTAACGATACAGGGAGACTTCTTAAAAACAAATTACCTGCATAAGACGGTTCCTTCTTAGCGAGTTCAAGGCGATAATTTACTTTCAAAATCATGCTTTTCATGTGTATCATATTGATGAGCTACCCCTATTTTCTCTTGCTTACACACATACTGAATACTTTTAAAAATATACAGCCCAAAAACTGTGAGAATGTTAATTTCCTTAAAATAGTTTTTTACTGATTGATTGTATTTTAGTTTTTTAATAATTCTGATTGCTTTTTTTTGTAATACTAAGATTTTTTTTAAATTTCTGTGTGTTGTTCCACCATATACTTATATTCCAAATCCAATATGACATTCTAAAAGTGAATGGTAAATCATTTTTTAATACTGTTTTGTCACAAAGATAGGACATGGACCATAAAACAAACAGGCCTGAATTAATTTTATTCACTAAATAATTAACATGTTCATCAAAAGTTAGGCATTCATCAACGATTAATCCTAAGAATTTAGTTGATTTTACCTGACTAATTTCTGTATTATTAATACTTATTTTAGGAGCCAAGCCTCGTTTATTTTTATTTGTATGAAAAAATATGAAATTTGTTTTATTAGTATTTAGTGTCAAATTGTGGCTGGCTAAAAACTGTTAAATTTTTTTTAGTTCCAATTCACTAGAAGTTTCAGTTTTAGTAATTGAAATTCCTGAGGTTTTAAGATTAACATCATCTGCATAAATACTAAGCTTACTTGTTGGCTCCATTAGGACTTTTGAAAGATTTTTCAAATAGCATATGAACAACAGGGGGCCCAAAATCGACCCCTGAGGAACACCCAAATGTACTCGGTTTAAACTTGATTTTGTTTTTTGTAGCCAAAATTCACAGATTGTAAAATAAGTCAAGGACACTATATCTGTCTTTCGTGTAAAAACATCTAGTTTTGGTTTTCTGATTTCTGTTTTTAAACTGTATTGTGAATATGTAATGACTTTGTCTATTGTAATATGTGTTACTTAATGACAATAAAGATTTATTATTATTATTTATTATTAAAAACTAGAGGTGTTCGGATATCCGAAAAGTCGGATCGGTTTCGGATCGGATCGGATATCTGGCTCCGATCCGAATGCGAAACAAGTTTCTGAAAAAGTCCGATAAATATCCGAACTTTCGGATAGACTGTATAAAATGAGGTTAAAACCGAAAGATAAATGCTAAACTTTCCGTTTGATATACGATAAACATCAACAGAAATGTTTAATCAGACGACGAAATTGCGCAATTCACAGCCTATTGGAATGTAAGATCGTCTTTGGGCGGTCCGGGAATACGGTATGATCATTCGATCCTTCAACTACGTATTTAAGTTACCTATTAAGTTCAACACGATATTGCATTTTGAAATACAAAGCATAGCGTCATCGATAGTTGCACAGAATATCAGATTGCGGTTTGATATTATTTCACATAAAATATGATTTCGGCTGTGAAAAACCGTGAATTGTCGGTTTAATATTTGGTAACAAAGCTCAACCATCATAATAGCTCTCTTATTTGCAGCAAAAATATATACTATTTAATTTTGATCGTCTACGTAAATTAAACGTCTGATCAAATTAAACTTGAAATATTTTGACATAATGGACTATTTTTTGTTATCGAATTCTCGAGTTCTCCAGGTTTGAGCAATACGATAAAGTGTTGTCAAATTTACATTTGGCCTATTTCTTCTTTCAGTGTTTACATAACTAACATATTTTCCACTCGTATTCATTCTACATTTTCTCTTTGTTGAATGATTTTACGCATCATTAGTTTTTAAATGGAACATTTTACATAATTTTAAGATGAATAATTAACTAGAATTAACTAGAGATACCATAATTTCACGGGTTTAAAATTGTTCTGCCCGATACTCCAACTCTGCACAGTTTCCTTTGTCCAATAGTCAGCTGTAGAGATGGGCGTTATTTAACATAACAGGTTAAATAACAGTGTTACCTACACAGCAACGTTATAACAGCAACGAAGTTACCGAGACTCCCTGTTATTCTAGCAACGTTTAACTCGCAACGAACGATAGTGGATAACAGTTTAGATCAACGTTATTGAATAACCATCTGGACAAAGCGATACGCAGATAGCCGATGGCAACGAGCCGATAACGTCTGTCAAATCTTGGTTCTCTGTTTATGGCGATTCGTGTTTGTCATTTTAATAAATAAAATAGTTGAATCATGAAATAAAATTGAGAATTATTATTTAACAATCTATCCATAGTTTTATACAACTAACTTTAAGAACTGTTTATGTAATTTATTTGCGAATTATAAGGTTTCTGTTGATTTCATTCCGTGAATAATATGGCGTATACTAATATTTGTTACTTTCCAATGCAGTGAAGTAAAAATTTTAGTTTTGTTTGTTCAGCCTATGACGAATTTATGATTTTTTTATGTCCAATTTAATAACTTTGATAACATTGTATCGATTTTTTCTCATTTATTCTTAGATAAGTGTGATCCCACTGTGTTATTGCGAGTGTCCGAATCCGAAAATTATCCGATCCGAAAAAAAAATTTACTATCTGCACACTTCTAAAAAAAACCTTTGGTGGATGCATATTCCCACCTATGATCAGTCATATGAATTCTACTGACAATCTTGAGTATTTTTCTGGATTTTTTGACTGAGATAAACAGATATATCCAACTATCTCAGCTGTCCTTCCCCTGCTCCCCGACATTGAAATCACTTGAATCACTTTATATTAGCCGTTATTATATTTCTGAAGAAAGCCTAAGCTGCACTATTCCGCTTCCATGACCCATTAATAACATGTATTAATAACATAAATAACATTAATAACAATAATAACAATACATTAATAACAATAATAATAATAATTAATAACTATGTAGATAATAACTATGTACATTAATATCTATGTAGGAAGCACAAGTCAGGTTCACCAGAAGCACAATCTGGGTCATCATTTTAGCTGCCAATAAAATACCCTAGAGATATACTTTTACTTGTGATGCATGACTATCACATATTCAGCAAAATTTCGGACGATCAAAATTAGCCATTTTGGTAAAAAAACATTAACACAATAAACAAATAATAGCTGTTTGTTAGATCGCAGACAGCTTGGTCCTATTTAATCAGTGTTTACGACAGAAAAATTAGCACTACTGACACATTATTTAGGCACAAAACAGCTGAGTAAGTCACGAAAATCAATATTGGCTACTGCAAAACTAAATTAACCATTCATTAAGTCATTTAATCTTCATTATAGTAATGTCCAATATTTCATATATTTAGACAGATATATCCATCTTCATCCCAAGAGAAAATTTACAAGACAAATATATACGTCTCCAGCCCAGGACAGAAATAAATTATGATGGATATATCCGTCATTTTCCTGGTAAGGACTAAGATTTGATAATTTTTTATCTCTCATCAATCCATTTTTTTGTGGGCTGCTCTTGTATGTACAAGGAAAATAATTTCATTTAATATTTTATTTTTCTGATATTAACTGTGAGTTTTCTCAAAAATCCCATTTACAACAACATGCAAAAATAATAAAAATATACTTTAGCAACATAAAGATAGTTTAATAATGAACCTTACCTCAACATCGATGCAATGATAGTCAATGTCATTCTCCACTATGTTCCTCAAAAACTGGGTTTCCTCCTCATTAAAACCTTCATAACTGATATCGCAGTCTGGAGTCACTGGCACAACTTCAAACTTTGAATGAAGTTCAATTACCTTTTCAATATCAGAATTCTCTTCATTTGTATTTTTAGGAATTTTGAAAGCTTCTATTAAGTCTTCTTTCTCTACTAGCTCAGCAAAATTTGATGAACAAAGGCTTGAGTTGATGTATACAACTGGGTTGACATTAGAATTTTCCAAAACCACTTTATATCTCCTCCCATTTGTGTACCTAGCATTTTCCTCAACTGAACAAACCTAAAAAGAATGTATAACACATTACCTTTATAACATTGTTTTGCTATTAAAATATTGAAGAAAAATTAATATTGTAAGGATACATTTCCTTCCAACTTTGTAAACTGTTTAAAACCTATGCATAAATTTAATGGTGATGTAATTATTTTTAAACTAATGTTTATTTCAATACAATGAATTCCTGAGCTTAGTAAATACAAGTCTTTCTTCAGTGTTGAACGCTGGGTAGTGTACTAAATAAAATGAAAGTGTGTGGATATGAGAACTCTCAAGGTAGCTTCACATTCTAGGCTACAGCAGCAATCCAATGGGTTGGGGGCGAGGGGTTTGCGAGAGCGCCTCAGGCTGAAGCATATGCCTTACGCCTTGCGTGAGAGGACTCTGCAAGACCACTGTGAAGTGGACTGTGTGTCTATTGGCTGGCCCTATGTGCGCCATGTGCACAGAATACACAGGGTGCCTCTATCTTGCTGAAGGCAGCAGATCTAGACTTAGTCGTCGATAAAGAGCCCATGGATTAATTTGCAGCGGTTTCATGTACCAACTGTATGGGGTGTAGTGTAGGTGTACACAGATCGGCCTGGGTTGGTTAGCAGTGGGTGAGATGTAGGTAGGTGTACATTAGACTGGCTACCACACTGCTTCTGTAACAGGTATGTGTGCAGTTGTTACAGTACTGTGCTGGAGACAAGGACAGGTGCAACCTTGAACGGGTCCAGCATGGATCGTGACATCGTCATACTGCTAACTTGAGATGTTTTGTGGTTTGGGAAAATGGCTGATGATAAACATACAAGTAAAGTACCACAGGTGGGTCACTGCTCTGGCAGTCAATCCCACTCCTCTTTGGAGGACATGCCCATAGATTCTGGGGAGGGAAAATCACAGCTGTCAACTAATGTTGCTTTGTTGCACGAAATGGAGATAGGGTCGAGTGAGGAAAATGTGAGTGTCTGCGCGGAGCTCACTCAGCGAGAGGTCTCCACCTGAAAAGTAGGTACTTCCCATGAAGAAAGAACTACTGGAAATTCAAAGAAAAGAACAAATCATGTTCTTAACCCCTAACCACTAAAGCAAAACAGGTCTCCACTGCAATCCCAACTATGCCTACAAATGCCGTCAACTTCCACCCAAGCCGGTCACCGTTTATTTATGGTGGGCCCTCCACTCCGCTACACCACACATTTGCAAGCCGAATTGGGATTGCTCATGGTCGGGATTCGAACCCTAGCACTTCCGAGTGGCTAGAACGTTACGCTCGTCAGCGTAGCGCGTTAGCCGCCTCGGCCATCTAGTGCCTAGGAGAAGAAAGCGCTTACTTGGTTATAGACCTGCCCGGTGGCAGGCTCGTGTACTATGAGAGCAGTTTCGGTTGTTGGCCCCCAGAGGGAAACACGGTCGCGTAGGCGATAGTGTCTAACAAATCCACTAAACTGACGACAGATGCCTCCACCTGCCAATTCTTATTGAAGATGTAAATGCGTCGTAAATTACGACTTTGCCATTTCTAGGGTTAAGAACCTACTGCTGAAGAATCACACTAGAAGTATGCTATACAATTATTATAAAATTGTAAATGCAACTAATTATTATTATCATTATTTACATTTCAAGTATTTTGAAGGTGCAAAAACTCTTCAAACAAAACATAATGATTATTATGGATAGTATTTAATATGAACCTTTAACGCAGTTGGCAAAAACTCTCTAATAATAGGTTGAGTTTTACCTTAACCTTCAACAGTAATGCTTCTTCCATATCATTCCTTGACAAATTATAAATCATATCAACAATGTCGTTTTCCCATTCCGTATTATCAGATTCTGGCATAATGAACTTCACTCCAGCTAAGTAACATTCTATAACCTGTAACAAACAACAATATAATTTAATAAAATATTCTTGTTAAACATTGGTTATTTAGTTCGGGCCAATCACAACTTTTGGATGTCATTGTATTTGTACTAAATAAACCTAAAACTTTTACTACTTTTGAAAATGGCGTTACCTAAAAACTGAACTTAAAAATTGTTTTTCTGGCCTTGAACCTTCAAGGGCACAAATTTGCACCAAAAACTTATTGGTAAGCGTGAAAAAGGTTTTGTAAAAGAGATCAATATTTTCATGTAAAAACATACTAAAATATACATTATGTAATAACAAATACGGGGGTATTTGTTATTACATAATGTAATAACAAATACCAAAACCTTAACCACCGTAAGTACATTCCGAGTAACACCAGATAGGAATTGGGCTATGGGAGTATATCAGTCTTTCCACACGACATCCTGCGTGCGCCGAACGGCGCTGAGATTCCCGCCGGACATGCGGCGGCCACGCCGGACGACTTGGTGAAGGGCTATTGGTTCTTATTGGTGTATTCACACGGTCCGGCGAGCGCCGCATGTTCCGTCAGTCTGTGATCTGCCACTGGGGAGTGAAGAAAGCCGCATTGTGCCAGCTGAACTCCGCTTCTTATCCACGGCCACTCCGCGGGGGCGCATGGGCCCTGTATTCTAACTTTAAAAGTGCATTTTATCGGTTATCCGTTGACGAATTCCGTTCACCAAAGTACCGTTAAATTTGGGATTAAATTCCAATCTCTTTTGTATCTTGTTTTTGTTATTTTAATTAAAATATTTTTAACTACCGCCATTTCGAAAATATAAAAGCAAATTAAATGATACTTTGAAAATGTTAGTCTCTTTGACCAATAAATATGTGTGCAAAGTTTGGTTTCTGTATCTTAAATAGTTCTTGAAATATAACGTTTTTTGTAAAAAATATAAAATGGCAGCTGTATATATATATATATACACTGTATATATATATATATATATATATATATATATACACAAATACGTGAAAAAAATTAAAAAAGCAAATTTGCTTAAAATTTAATGGTGAAACCAAAACTATATAATTATGTATAGTTAATTTGAACAAAATAATATAAACCGTTTCTAGTTGTAAAAATCATGAAAATTGCAAAAATTACAAAAACTTATATTTGAGTCCAAGCAACTCCCTTATATCACCGTTTTGAAAATAGCATGACTACAGCGGACAGACTACGCCATATAGGAATAAAATAATATTGCAATCCATCATCCTTCAATTATCCATATTTTGATGACAACGCAATAAATAATAATTAATGTACTTCACCACTAAAACTTTGTTGTACACTAATAACAGACGACAAAGAATTAATTATGAATCCATAATCAGATGAAATGGGCAATAAAGTGTTTTTGCGATACAATTATGAATTAAAATGATTGTGCCCGCTTTTAGAGTAAATTGATATAATGGGATTATTATAACTTACTAATCAGAGAACACACTTTTTATCAAACTATCAATGTTTAAAAATCCCCATCAAATTATCATGTTAGAAAATCCATCAACGGATAAATGAGAATGGCACTATGCCATGTAGGCTACTTGATATCCTTGGTATCATATGAATCTGATTCAGGACAATAGTCCGTTATATCGAAATATTGTAACCAATTATTTGTATGAAAACAGAAGTATTAAATGGGGTTATATTTTTTTACATCTAATCCCGTTAATAATTATAATGGAAAATGAATATACACTAAAACCTCGTTCATCCGGCGACTAGGGACATTTCGGATAAGCGGATTTTTGGATAAACCGTTTTACCAATTTTTTGAAGAAAAAGGTAAATAAACGCCTTCAGTTTTATTCTATATCGGGCCCATAATACGGAAGCACATTATAGAGACGTTTTAGCGAATTTCCCATAGGGAAGAAGCTATTACCGTAGGTCTCATGGCAAGAGTTAAGCCCGAGACCATGTTATTTTTTCTTCTTTAGGTGCCGGATACCAAAAACAATAGTCGTTAAAATTTATATATATATATCTCTATATATAAAATTGAATGTATGTCTGTCTGTCTGTCTGTCTGTCTGTATGTCCTTTATGCGTTGCCAAACTACTCATCCGATCGCCATGAAATTTTAGGAAGTTGCTCTACATGTGTCCGGGAAGGTTTTAGTGAAAAAATATTTTTGAAAACCCCATAAGTTTCCATTTTATGGCGTTTTAAATTTCTAATGTTAACCTTATGGAGAGTAAGTTTGTTTACAAATTGTCTACAATGAAAACATTTGATTTCGTAGCTACAGCTGATTGGTTTACTTTCCATTAGCAATACCGTATGCTTTACTATCCAATGCCATCTGAATCATTCATTAATGTTAAACTATGAAGTAAATGTGTACTGTAAAAAATGAACAGCTTTATTCACCACGTTAATAGTTTATGGTTTTGGGGGATTATGTATTTATATTTTTATTTTCTGTCCGATTAAAGTCACGTGTTTTTATGATAACTACAATGTTAATATTATTACGTTTATTATAATAATCAGCTGTTGTATATATTTCCTATAAAAGCCGTATTACAGTTAGGTTTTGATTGGGTTTGGATTGGATTCGAAAATTGTGAATTAATCCACTCAAATTTTTTTGTTTTATAGGAATGATATTAATATGTTTTATCGTTTCAGTATTGTTATTCACTATGCAGCGACCCAGAATATATAACCTTTCACAATGAAGCCGTATTGCTATTCGACTTCAGAACATGGCCAATCTTAAAGTTAACATGTGTTTACTGTGAGGCGTTACGAAGTTCGCCGGGTCAGCTAGTATATATATATATATATGTGTCTGTGAACCCGATAACTCTCGTAAAAATGGTCCGATCGAGACCAAATTTGGTAGAGACGTGTATTCCTACAAATGCTCGGACAAGTTCGTAAACCAGACGTATCGGTCAATGGGAACGGGTAGTTTAGGGGGGTTTTGTACCCCAAAATGGGGTTTTTTGCGTTTTTCACATGTAATTTTTTTAATTTCTGATTTTATAATACACCATTGGAATCAGCTTAAAAAACTACAAAATTAAGTTCCTTAAAGTTTTTCTCTATCTTCAACGGTTACCGAGATATAAAAAAATCTAAACACAGTACGTTGTATTTTGAGGCTCCAATGTTAATCTTATGAGGATTAGGAAAAATTAATTTTTCACTTATTATCTAATATTTTTGGATGAAACTTGATATTTAGCTTCATGTGGTTGAGATCCATACATTTGTGCTAAAAAATCATAGTTTATGTGTTTATCATGGCAGCAAACCTGCATACTCTTTTCCCATGTTAATCATATGGAGATTAGGCAAACTCCTTTATTTATGGACAGATGTTGATGAGAGTTGGTATAAATGTTAAAAATAAAATTTTTGATGGTATAAATGGCTACTTTCAGTGTTCCTCACAGCAGCAAACCTACTCACTCTTTCCCATTTTAATCTTATGGAGAATAGGCAAATAATTCTCATTCTTTATCAACAGATTTTGACCAAACTTGTCATATATTATTATTATTATATTTTTGATTTGGAAATTCGCTGAGTACGCAGGTCTGCTGCGACGGGGGTATTTTTGATTACAGTGTTTAACACAGTTGACTTTTTCCGATCTGCCAAAAATGCCGCACAGTACCGACCAAAAACACCATGCAGTACTGGGCTAAATTCGCTGCGGAATACCAGCCAAAAACGCCGCGCAGAGCTGACCGAATACAGTCCACGCCGTTTAGGTTGTGGCAAATCTCGCAGTACATTCCAGCAACATTTTTCATTTTTCCCTTGGAACCATTTCGGGTAAACTTGAATTTCAGATAATTGAGTACCGGGTAAACGAGGTTTTAGTGTACTTGTTTTGTTGCTGAAAAGTTCATTTCGCGGAGTAATATAATAAACAGTATTCTGAAAATCGGCATCTACGACAGTCAATATCGAGATTCAATATCGTATAATCAATTCAATATTCAATATCGTAATAATTACGAGGTATGTTGAAAACCTTGAACCAACCAGTTTCATCAAAACAATGACAACTTTATCTTATTACGACATTGTGACGAGGATACCAAATTTAACTCTTTCTTTCACCGTTCGGCAGCGGCGGAACAACGAACGCTTGGAATTGAGGATTCCGATTCCAACCCTGAGAATCAGTGGTATCGAGAATCGATGTTTGGAACCGTCCAAATCCGACTACATACTGATACTTACATAGGTAACAAAATTGGAAACAAGGGGAAAATTATAACAGTTTTGTAAAGTGTATAATAAAATTGGGTAAGACTTTATAATATAACTCAAAACCGGCAAATTTGTGAATATGATAAAAAAGTCTATTATGTTGAAATAAATAAATCAAGAGCAGGCGATAAAATTGAAGGAGAAAATTATTTTTCCTGCAATTACCATTGCAAAAAAAAATAATTATTTTGCCAAGCTTTGTTATCAAATCAGATCAATGTTTCAGGTATTTCCCCAAAATTATCTTATATGCAAAATAATAACAAACACAATCGCAATAAGCTTTTTATTTCAAAATGAAATATTGTTGTCAAGTTTATTGGTTACTGGAATACAGCGTTAATGAATTGAAAAACCATCTTGTAACTTCAAATAGGCTGATGATGTCCTCGAAGTTCAAATGGATTTGTGTTATTTCATTTCGTCATCTCTTACAGAACATTCCTTTGTGCAAAGATATTCCATGCAGCCAACATATTATCTATTGATTATGATTTGTTTTTATTAGCCAGAAAACATAACGTAAACTTTACAAGACACACACAACACACACACACTTATACTTGTTGAAAATAAATTCTTGATTTTTTATTATATTCCTCTACTTATTAGCAGATAAGCTTATATTTATAAGGATTTAAGGACCTGCATTAACTACCTGAAAGGGTAACTGTGTAATAAACTTGTTTGCAATGGGCATCACTTGCTTCCAAGATAAAACTTCAGTATCTCCGTAGTCAACAAAGAACAATTCAACCTTGTCTTTGTCTGGAAAGCTTTTAATCACAGCTCGATTCCACCTGAGAAATAAAATTCAACACATTATAATGATGGTATCAGAAAATCCAAACCCATTAGAACTAATGTACTGCATTTCTCACAATAAAGTTTTTATGGACACTAATTACTTATGCTTAATGTTCCTTCAATGAGATTTTGACAAATGTTTTATCAGCTGAAAGTAGTATTTAAAAATGGTATCCTGAAAAGATATAGAATATTTCTACAAACTGGTATTTGATGTTTGAAGTCACCAATAATCCCAATGTCTAAAACAGTACCCATGCGTGCTGGGGTGGGGTCTCAATATTTTAATAAAAAAACTTGGGGTTTGCACTTGAATATAAAACATACTGACAATGTACTAGTGTTCTAATTATAATGTTCACATTAGAAAATTAGTGACACACCAGGCTATATTTTTTCATCCTTTTACTTCATTTCTCTCTTCCTTTACATATTAGTGGATGTGTGTGTGTGTGTGTGTGTGTGTGTTAACAAAAGAAGCAAGTTTTTGTTTTGATGTAAAATTATTAGTAACTCTTTGCATTTAGGAAAAATACTTATCACTTTGATTATCCCAAAGTCAACATTTAATTAAGTATAACGTAGTATATACCCCATAACAACAGCATTTGGAATGGAAATGTCTGCTATGTTTATGTTTTCAAGCATTTGATTAATTCAGTGTTATTAATATTAGGGGTCTGCGGTACAGGAAATTATGAGGTCGGTACGGTACGGTACAACAACGCCAAACAACGCCAAACGGGAAACAAGGCCAAGTCAGTGCTGCTATCTGGGAGCGCCAAGCCGAACATCCAGCGCTCGTTATCAGCTCCGTCGCCGACCTCTGCCGCCGCCACTATCGCCAGCGCCAGCCCGTCCTCTGCTGCAACAACAATGGCTTCGCCCAACAATACCATCGACCCGGCCCTGCTCGCTGCTGTTGAAGCCGTTGTTCAGAGGGCGGTGAAGACGGCCGTCGAGCTAGCGTTAACCACGTTTAACGAGGTTATCTGCAAGCTGCAGGATGACGTGGCTGGCCTACAGAAAACCGTCAATGAAATAAATGACAGGCTGATATATAGAACGGACGAGCTAGAACAATATCAGCGACGGGAAAACATCCGCATCTTTGGCGTTAAGGAAACGGTGGGTGAAAACACTGATGACTTGGTGACAAACGTATGCAAGGAGAAGCTGGGGATTGAGCTACCGAGGGACGCTATCTCCCGTACCCACAGAGTCGGCAAGCGGCTGGAGCCGGGAGCCGACGGCAGGGAGAGGAACCGCCCCATCATCGTGCGGTTCGCCACCTATCGTGCCCGACGGTCGGTCTTCGAGGCAAAAAAGAAATTGAAAGGGACCGGCATCACCATCAGGGAGGACCTGACTCAGCGCCGCCAGGAGCTGTACAGACGGGCCGTGACGCTCTTCGGGGTGACGAACGTCTGGACGCAGGATGGTCGGGTTCTGTACGTGGACAAGAGCGGCAGGAAGTGTGTGGCGACGCGATTGGCGGAACTAAAAGAATAATTGACTACGAACTGCACGTGAGATTTTATACATTTTTTTTTTAATTCTCTTTAGTTATTAATTTTATTCTTGGTCGCTAAATTTTAAATTTTAATTCCAATAATTTATGTAAATTTTCTGTAATCTCTGTTTTCTTCAAATTCCCGATATTTTCAACAAAGTAGTTAAAATTTTATCCATTTAATTTTCAATTATTATTTTTTTTTTCTTCAAGATGAGTTTTGTTGTTTTTATTTTTGTTGAATTATTGAAGTAGATAAACAAAGTATTTTTTTAGATTAATGTTCTAATGCACAGTCAATATTTTGTCATTGAATGTTTTTATGAAGTGTTTAATCAATATGTATTTAGAGATCAGTTTATTTTGTATTATTTAAGTAAAATTACTTCCCGATAACTTTTTGTTTATATGTGTGTATGTATGTATGTATATATATGTATATATATATATATATATATAT
The DNA here is from genome assembly GCA_023375725.1 of Nephotettix cincticeps. NCBI lineage: Eukaryota > Metazoa > Arthropoda > Insecta > Hemiptera > Cicadellidae > Nephotettix > Nephotettix cincticeps. Next base: position 50,993,437 of record CM041786.1, on the reverse strand, counting down.
ATATATATATATATGTGAGTGTGTATGTGGGTATATATGAATATATATTTTTTATTTTATTTTTTTTATTTATTTATTTCTTCAATGTATAGGTTATTTAATTTTAATTTCTTTAATGTATTAGGTAATTTAATTGTTTGATAATAATAATAATAATAATAATAATGATAATAAATCTTTATTGCAGTAGACAATTACATGAACTGTATTGCAAAAGTGATGATTTTATTAGATCTTTCTAATCAATTGTGGAGCCATGCAAGCGTGCTATTTGTAAATAGTATATTTATTGAGGTCTGTTTTTATTTTAGAATGAATGTACGCGTGTATGTGTGTGTGAATGCGTCAGTAGCCGCAGCTGGTGCAGTTGTCTGGGGCGCGCCCGTCGTGACGCCGCGACCTGTGGACCCGGGATAGCGAGTCCGCAGCCGCTTCGTGTCCGCCACAACGACCCGCTTATCACTCCCCCCTTCCCCGCCCTCCAAACACAACTGTCCACCGCTGATTACATCTCTCGCTCCTTATCACCATATCCTAAACACCTGAAGGCGGCGCACATCAATGCTCAGTCTTTGCGTGCTCACATTGATGAGGTCAGAGAAATTTTTAATTCTGAAAATTTTGACTTAATTGGCGTCTCGGAGTCCTGGCTCAAGCCGAGTATTCATTCAAATGAGGTGTCTCTCCCTGGATATGTGCTGCAGCGGAACGACAGGATTGGTAGACAGGGCGGTGGCGTTGCGGTATATATCAGGGAGGATTTGAAGTTCAAAACCGTTTGCTCTTCACCTACTGAGTGCTCGGCCGGACCAGAATTCCTATTTCTGGAAATAAATGTATCTGGAGCCGATGTTCTGTTACTAGGAGTGTGCTACCGTCCACCAAGATCAGGACATCTGCTCCAATTTGAAAATGCTCTTCTTAATGAGATGTTCAGATATAGTCATGTTTTGATCATGGGTGACTTCAACACTGACTTACTATCGGCCTCCCAAAACTATGAATACAGACAGTTGACTACCATGTTTGATTCATGCAACATGACTGTACTGCCACTTGAACCCACACACCACGCCGCAAATTCTGACACTCTTTTAGATCTACTTGTAGTCTCTAATCGAAATGATATCATTCATCATGGGCAGCTTCCAGTTCCTGCAATATCCAAGCATGATCTCATCTTCTGCGTGTGCTCGATTAAATCACCCAAGCCCAAGACAAAATTTGTTAAATACCGGGATTTTAAAAATATGAATGAAGTTCAATTTTTGTTAGACGTTCAAAAAACTCCGTGGCACCTTCTTCAAAATTTAAATTCTGTTGATGAAATGGTTGACGAGCTTAATTCTACCATATTAAATCTTTTTGACAAACATGCTCCACTCGTTTCAAAACGCTTGACTAAAAGAAGACCTGTTCCGTGGATGACGCCAGAAATAAAAAGCTTGATGGCTAAACGTGATTGTTTGTTTAGAAGAGCAAGGCGGTCACAAAACGAGGAGTTACAACAGCAATATCGTCATCTACGAAACCGAGTAAAACAGCTTTTACGCAATTCAAAACTCAAATACATTCGTAAACTTTTTGAAAATCATAAACAACCTTCTAGAATTTTGTGGCGTAAAGTAAAAAGTCTTGGGCTCGGGAAACAATCTGATCCTCAACAAGTACACATTGATCTCAATGAGTTAAATGTTTTCTTTTCATCTTGTAGTCAAAATATCAATCAGCACAAGGTCAATAATTATTTGAATGATTTAGTAAATGCCCAAACCCCTAATCTGGGATATCCTGAATTTTATTTTAAACCTGTCATACAGTCTGACGTTTTGATGGCCATTCGCAGAATCCGAAGCAATGCTGTCGGATCTGATGCAATATCAATCCGCCTCATCAAAGATATACTCTTTGCTATTCTACCAATCATAACATTCATTTTTAATGCATCTTTAAGGCGGTGTTCATACCCTTCTCATTGGAAGTCTGCCCTCATCCGTCCCTTAAACAAGGTCTCAGCTCCGACAACATGTCGTGATTTCAGGCCGATAAGTATTTTGCCCGCTTTATCTAAAGGCCTAGAAAGAATCGTTCACTGTCAAATGACTGAATTCATCACTGACAACAACATTTTATCTGACTTTCAGTCAGGTTTCAGAACAGGACACAGTACAGAAACAGCACTCCTTCGAGTGGCTGAAGACATAAGACTTTCCATGGAACATCGACAGGGAACGATTCTAACCTTATTTGATTTTTCTAAAGCATTCGATTGTGTCAATCATGATATATTAATTCAGAAATTAAGGGCCATAGGGTTTTCCCAGAATGTCCTCAACTGGCTGAGATCTTATCTATCAGATAGGCGGCAATGTGTGGAGGTTGGTGAGAAGCGATCCGACTGGGAGACTGTTACTTGTGGCGTTCCACAAGGATCAATCCTTGGGCCCTTACTTTTTGCACTTTACGTAAATGACATAAACTCAACGTTGGTGCATTGCAAACACCATATGTACGCCGATGACCTTCAAATATACGACCACTTTAATACAAACAATGTGAACGATTCTGTCAGAAGAATTAATGAGGACATTACTAGAATTGTTGCATGGGCTGAAAAACATGGACTGAGACTAAATCATGAAAAGACTAAACCAATTGCAATTTGCCGTACTCAACTTCGCAATTCAATTTTGTTTGACTCCATTGATTCAATTACGGTATGCGGAAATTCTCTGCCATACTACGACAAAGTAAAGGATCTTGGAGTAATACTTAACACAACACTCACTTGGGACGAAACAATCACTGACAAACGCAGAAAGGCTTTCGCATCAATACACTCACTCAAGAAATTACAGAATTTTTTGCCACTACACACTAAACTGCATTTGGTCAAAACACTTGTACTTCCCCACTTTACTTACTGCAACTCACTGATCGATGACATGACTGTAACACAGGCGGATATGCTCCAGCGTTCTCAAAATTATTGCTTGAGATTTGTTTATTGTCTTAAACGTTATGAGCATATCACGCCGTACTACCTTGAAGCAAAAATTTTGAAATTGAAAGATCAAAGAGCAATCAAAATTCTGTCATTACTTTTTTCAATATTAAAAACAGGAGTTCCAAATTATTTTAGAGATGACTTTAAATTCGTATCTCAAGGTAGTTCGCGAAATTCACGTTCTTCATCAATCACATTACGAATACCTCATCATGTGACCACAGCTTATGATAGGGCGCTTGTTGTCACTGCCTGTCGCCTTTGGAATAATCTACCTCTACATACAAGATCCATTGAAAAACGATCACAGTTTGTGGCGGCACTAAAAACTTTGTTTTTTGATCGGATGGTCTCGGCTGGCGTGTCCTAGGGCTTCTGTGGTGGGGCGGTTGCTGATGTGAGTGTATGTGCTTGAGTGTAAGTAATGTAATAAAAACAATATATTTATTTTTTATTTTGTATATTCTATGTTTTATTAAGTATATTTTGTTTGTAATAGGATAAGTTTATTTTTATGTTCATATTTTTATTTTTATGTTTTAATGCAGGTTAAGTGTAAGAAAGGGCCATGTGGCCCTAACTTTGCCTGTTAAAATAAAGAATTTTTCATTTTCATTTTCATTTCATTTTACGGTACGGTACAAATTATTGTACCTCGGTTCTCGGTACAAATTCGGTACGGTACGGTACACAAGAATAATGCCGCCAGTAACATTAACTGATCTCATCCTTTTATTCATAAGAATTTTCCTGAATTTAATTAGTGAAAACATAGATAAAATAGTTTAAAAAATATATACAATGTCAGGAGAAGTATTTTATTGTACTAATTTTCAAACTGTAATATGATTTTTAAATCCATTCTTTAAAAAACATATCAAATTAAACATATTAATAATTATTTAAACATTATAGTTTATGTTGTAACTAATTAATAAGGGGAAATAATCTTCTCAAGTCTATATGAAACTAAGGATGAACAAACAAAATAAAAAACTATAATGTATTTTATTGCAGAACAAAAAATACAGAAAATATACTGAGTCAATACCCCCTAGCCAAGACCTATGTTTTATATTGTCCTGGTTTATTAGCGAATTTCCCATAGGGAAGTAGCTATTACCGTAGGTCTCATGGCAAGAGTTAAGCCCGGGACCATGTTATTTTTTCTTCTTTAGGTGCCCAGAGACCAAAAACAATAGTCGTTAAAATTTTTATATATATATATATATGTATATATATATGTATATATATATGTATGTGTCTGTTAGCACGATAACTCGCGTAAAAATGGTGCGATCGAGACCAAATTTGGTAGAGACGTGTATTCCTACAAATGCTTGGACGAGTTCGTAAACCAGACATATCGGTCAATGGGAACGGGTAGTTTGGGGGGGTTTTGTACCCCAAAATGGGGTTTTATGCGTTTTTCACATATAATTTTTAAATATTTCTAATTTTATATTTCACCATTGGAATCAGCTTAAAAAACTACACAATTAAGTTCCTTAAAGTTTTTCTCTATCTCCAACGGTTACCGAGATATTAAAAAATCTAAACACAGTACGTTGTATTTTGAGGCTCCAATGTTAATCTTATGGAGGATAAGGAAAAATTAATATTTCACTTATTAACCAATATTTTTGGATAAATATTTATATTTAGCTTTATGTGGTTGAGGTTCATCCATTCATGCTTCAAAATCATAGTTTATGTGTTTATCATGGCAGCAAACCTGCATACTCTTTTCCCATGTTAATCATATGGAGAATAGGCAAACTCCTTTATTTATGGACAGATGTTGATGAAAGTTGGTATAAATGTTAAAAATAAATGTTTTTGAAGGTATAAATGCCTACTCTTAGCGTTCCTCACGGCAGCAAACCTGCACACTCTTTCCCATGTTAATCTTATGGTGAATAATAAAATAATTCTCATGTTCATCAACAGATTTTGACCACTTGACTTGTCGTATATTATTATTATTATATTATTGATTTGGAAATTCGCTGAGTACGCAGGTCTGCTGCGACGGGGGTATTATTTTTAATTGAACCAATCACAATAATTGTTCAAATTAAATGAAACACTTTCATAAAATGTCAAAGGGCTCTTTAGACTAAAGTGGTTATTTTAGTATAAAATGGTTAATATTTCAATGGAACCCCACAAATCTGAACATATTCTGGGAAATAAAAAAAGAAATAGCTGGAAATTAAAAAAAAAAAATAATCACATAAACTTATTTTTCAAGGTTTAACAAAGTCAGGGTTTTTCGCTTAAAGTCTGTTATCTTTAACTGTTGAAATGAAGAAAATCTTCACAAGAATTCCAAGCCACGTCGGTTGTTATAGATGCACTTATTTAGTGAGCAGGTAAACGCTCACTAAACTAGACACAGACAGTAGTCAGACGCGATACGCGCATCCCCGTTAGTAAGGGTAGGGGGAGAATGGTTTATTTTTAGCACAGGCTCGACCCGCCAAGGTCACTGCCCAAAATGAACTTATTGAGTCACGCACAGCCTGTATAACCCGTCGGTTACCGCGCGGATACTGTGACGAAATAAGTGCGTAGTATTTAATTCCTTGGAAGAACGGGCTTCAGTCCCAATTAGTTCATATTTGAGGGGTTCCACTAATGAGGAAATACAGAAAATATTGTTAAAAAAATAAAAGTTATTTATTTCCTTTATTCAATTATATCCTTAACATTATGATTTTTTATTTTATTTGGGTGAAAATCCCGAAAGAGCAAGATCAATACGGCAAATCACAGTTCTGTATTGATCATATAACATCGTCAACAGACTGTCAGAGGAAAAGGAACGAATCAATTGAAAGAATCATGAATCACATTTTAAAAGGTTTTCACTGTGATTAAAAAATCACAGGCATTCCCATCACTATTTGAAACACGACTAATACGAGCCTTATGCTGGTACAAATATTTTGTTGCGTCAAAAGGAGGAACGGTTCCCTGATCGCGTAAGCTGCTATACGTGGATACGATAATAAGCCGGAAATGCACAATAATTTTGAGTCGGCAGGGAGATGGCTGGTTGCCCGATATTCCTGAAGTCCTGGTGAAATTGTTTTATTTTAAATGATCATTCACCAACACGCTTTGAGTCAGTCTTACGTTCAGTATTTGCCGTACATCTGGGCAGTGTTGTTATTATTTATTACTTGTAGAGTATAAAGCCTTTAACGGCCGGGTTTTATTTAATATTTTCGGCAGGAGATATTCCATAGTTATATTTGATGGCTACCTAGACTGGATAGTGACTTAATTTTTCCTTACTTGTACCGTACCGAACTTGTACCGAAAAAATTCTTGTACCGTACCGAGGTTCGGTACAAGGCTAGAACCGTACCGTACCGATTTTTTCGGTGCACCGCAGACCCCTAATTAATATATGAGTGATTAACAATGTATTGTAACGAGCCGTTTAGTTGGGGGGGGACTGGGACGGTGGCGACGTCCTGCAATCCAGCTACTTGGAGGTCACGAATTGTGAATAATTGTGAGCGTTAATCCACAAAGACTATCCTCATAATTAGACCAATTCGTAATTCAGAGGCCGTGGTTCAGCTTCCACGTTAAACTGTAGGTCCATTAGTTGCCATCAGCTGTTGGGCTATTAATTAACAGTCCTGCCTAAGGAGCATGTCAGCCTTAGTCAGTAACAAGATCGAGACTACAAGACTACAAGATCGCGCCACAATCATCCTACATTCATACTTGGCTTAAAATACCTACCTGGGTAGGTCGCCATTTCAGTTAAAAGTATAAAGTATAATGAAGACATGATTTTGTCGTCGCTGTGAGCGGCGAGCGACAGGCCATGGCCATATCACCTGCCACCATTGACCCGGCTTATCAGGATTGTGAAGCTTAGGTAGATGGACCTGGCCAGGGCAGTAGACAGTCGAGTTTCTGTCTTGTCGCGGTGTGTATCAGGAGAGTTTTTGTTGTAGCGAAAGTGAAAGTTATATGTGAAAGTAAAAGTGTCCTGTGAAGTAAAGTTATAAGAGTTGGGTGTGAGATCCGTCCTTTGGGTGAGTCTCGCCGTTTTTAATATTTTTTCTTTCAAGAATAATTAAGATATTTAATTATTAATACATTGCAAATGGTTATAATTGCTGACCGGTAAGGACCTGCCAGTGGATGATCTTAGAAGAGATTAAGAATCGATTGTAAGGCCAACTTGTGCGGTATTAAGTACCGTAATTTTAATTAGTATTTTCTAAATATCTCTTTTTTAGAGATTTATCTTTTATTAATTACTGGTTTACGAGTTCTGGCAAGATTGGCAAGTCCAGACAGGCATTAAACACGCCCGCTTGGATGATCCAGGAAAACCCGACCGACCCAGTGAATATAATTATTTATTTAAGGATTTAAGGAAATATATCTTGGTGGATAGCGGAGAGACCAGATATTTCTAAATTAATAAATTAAATTATTCATCATATTGGTGGTCAGTCTGGGTATGTCCTGTTGATAGGGCCCAACAGGCATTCCTTTGTAGGCACGATCCATGCGTCCTGCATTACAGGCTGAAAGTGACATGCAATTCTCACGCTAATATTACCCTGGGTAATGATGAGGCAGCTCTGATTTTGGATTTTATATTTTGTGCATATCATTTGCCTTAGTCAGACCCAAATTAATTGCGGATTCGTGCAGCTCCTGTAACTGGTAAAAACATACTCTAGGGTATCCCTGCCATTGTAGGCTGAGCTATCCGTGGTATAAATAGATTTTTACGTCAATTTTTTTTTACAGGGGGAAAATATGTCACAGTATAAAAAGTTTAACATGTATACTATAAGAAAACCTAGTAATATATTTTACCATGTTGGGGTATTTCTTTTTGGAAGAATTAAGTAAGCTTTGTTGTAAGTTGTAAATTTACAAATTTCATTTAGCGTTGAGAACATTGTTTCTCCTTATTAATTATTTACATCAAAATATAATGATTTTTTAAAGTTAAAACTTATTGTATTTGAATTTTACATATCTCTTTAAGGAATAAACTTTTCAATTTCACGAATTTCATTCACTTTTAACAAGTTGCAAAGCGGAAAAGTTCATTATTCATGGTTTGCACATCACTGAAATAGATAAAACCGCTAGCTAATCTAACCATTGCAGATTGAAACTGGAAGAAAAAGCTGACACAGGACACAAAAGTCGACGTTATGGTTAATACAACGTCAAAGCAGAACGTTGTGCTGCTGTGAAGAGACTGGCAGCCGTGCAACGGCTGGCGTGTCTCCTGGTTACCGGAGCGATCAGCAGCACTCCTGGGGCACTCTTGATTGTTTGCTTGACCTTTTGCCCATAGACATTCACATCAGGATGACTGCCAGAATGGGTGCATATCGCCTCCGCAGAGAGGGCCTCTGGAATAGGCCAGGTGATCTACGTGGCCACACCAGAATTGTAGGGATAGTTCGGAGCGACATTTTAGGTACACCCTCTGACTATCTTCCAAGAACCTTATCTTTTGGTAGGTCTTTCCGAGTTCTCTTTCCGCAACGGGATGAATGGAAGGATGGAGCCTGCCCATTACCACCCTGCGATCGGGAGTGGCCCCCTTTGTGGGCCTCAGCCCTTTTGTGGTGTTTCCCGCGCAGCAGTATTTCAGACTATCAATTCCTGGGCTAGGGATTGCCATAAGAAAAGATGGGCGGAGCTTTCCCTGCATAGGGTAGGTAAGCTTAATCTGTGTTCTTCATCTCGTCAGGTTGCGAAGAGGTTCCTGAAACTTGGCAGGAAGGATGCCAACCTTGTCACAGTAATCTTCACTGGTCACGGTAATCTGAGGAAGCATCAACTACGCATGCGGGTCTTTGAAGGCAACCCTCTGTGCAGGAAATGTTATCTGCAGGAAACTGTGGATTATCTGCTCTTTAATTGTGTAAAGTTGACAGAGGTGAGGTCCTCCATCCTAGGCAATTTGGTAAGGGGTAGTTTTCTTCTTTCAGATGAGCTCATCGACACGTTGTTGCAGTTCTCCAGGTGTCTTCATTTGGAAGATTCCTGATACTCCAGGAGAGAGAAGTTCAGGGGTGCACAAAAAGCTGCTACAGCTGAAGTGCCTTAGGAGTAATCCGCCCCTTCGAATGAATGAATGAACGTAAAAACCGCCGACACTTAGCATATTAGTTTGTTTACATCAGTGGCACTTTTATAGTCATGAGTAGTAGGATTAGAAAACACTACGCTGTTCAATAATTACAGACCCAATTTAAATAAACAATTTTTTATTAAGATAAAAATGAACTCAAGACTGGCTGATGGTGAACTGGCTGGGTAGTGTAGTGGTTGTAATACCCGCCTTCAAAACTGAAGGTCGCCGGATCGAATCCAGCAAGGGTCGAATCTGGACCCAGTCCCGATTTGTCATTGGGCTATTAATTATTGACGCTTCCTAACAACAGGTCGACGTTAGGTAGTAACAAGACCGGGGTTTGAACCGTTCTCCTTCGAAACGTAAAAAAACCTCTGCAGAAGAAATACACAAAATAAAAATAAGACGTAAACCCAATATCTGGTTTTGACAGCAGACAGCTGACAAGCTGAAAGCTAGGTTATTGGCATCAGCGTAGTGATAATAAAGGGTGTAGACAAAATAATCCCTGTTTTGCAATGGCTATTGTATAGATTAAATTAGTGTTCCCTTTATCCCTGAAATAACATAATAATCGTTAACAAAATAGAACATTATTAAATCCTGTTAAAATTTAAAAAAATAAAAAAGAAATAAGAAAGATTTTTGAGATATATTAATATAATAAAGAAAGCTTAATAAAGCACATTACAAATTTTATGTCAATAACGGGTTGGTGATACAATAAAGAATTATTTTTATAGTAAAACCACAAATGAATAATTTAGATCAGCGTATGATAGACAACTTCTGACTCAACATTACTAATGCTGTCAGGTATTCTTCTTTTCACAGTTTCTTAACGAGTGATTTCAAGGTTGCAACTGGTCAAATTTGGGCAGTTAATATCTAACAACAGATTCCACTTTTAACGGCGAGTAGTGAAATCCGATTTCGTCAGTCACTGACTAGGTTCGCTCGTCACAGTTAAAGCTAGGTTCACAGCGTTTTCAGTTTTGGGTAAAATTCATAAGCCACTTATACTTCGTCAAATTGTTTGGAGAAATTAGCTTCCACGGAAGAGCCCAAAAATTCCTGAGTAATATCGAGTCTGCAACGCACTTGCCATTCAGTCAGTCCAGTCCACTATCGTCCTGTTTGCCTCATCACAAAAACTCTTGTCGAATCTCGATTAGGGAGCTTGTACAACAAAGAATCGTTGCTAACCCTTTAACTGCAATATTTAACCGATAATTCATGTAAAAGATGTTTTGTGTTTAATTGCAGTCAGCTGAATTCCCGTACAAAACTGTATTTATTAAAGATTCCCGTATAATTCCTGACGAAATGAAATTCCCGCTTTTCCCGGAGTTACCGGTTGCTGGTCCCTGAATAAAATATATTGGTCATGAGAAGATCATAAAATGATATTCACAATATTTAAAACATATGTATATACTTACTCCTCAGATGCCAAAGGTTTACCCAAGCAGACATCACCAACATCGAACATGTTCTTGCAATCACGTTCTTTTTTCTGGGTGCTGGCATATTTTTGGATCTCAAGAACTAATTTCTCTAAACTGAAAAAATACTCATATAATACATTTTCATAATTATTTAAAATAAAGTATATTATATTTAGAAGTTAAAATGGAAAAAGAAAATGTTACCATCAATGAATATTTTATCTTTTATACCCACCTTATCTTTTATGTCATTAAGTATGGCTTCAACATAAATAATATGACAGGAAGAGGAATAGAGAATTGGTAGGATCAAAATAATATAGCTCTAAGCAAGGCAGCTATTAACTTGAGGATTTGAAAATAAACCACTGTCGCTTGATTCTACCTCTCATTACAGAAAAAGCCTTAAGAATAATGTTGAAATTAAAATCGGTTGAGTCAATCAAAGAACATTTTTCAATATTAGGGATTATGGCCATTTTAGGTTTGTATGTGTATGAATTAATGTTGCTTCTTAAAGGAATTTAAATTGTTCATAGCAATTAAGGTATCATTATAGTTAGAATACGAGACACAGAAGCGGTTTGGGTTGACACCCACAACTTAAAAAACCTCCTTATTCAAAAATTAAGATAGGGCCTACTTAAATTATTTTAAGAACTTGTATACACATAAATATAGCAAAACTTTTTTTAAACCACCAGAAAATTCCCTCCTCCAAAACATATACTTAACCCTAGAAGTCGTAAAGTTGTAGTTTACGATGTATTTACAAATTCGATAAGAAGTTGCAGGTGGAGGCATCTGTCGTCAATTTAGTGAACTTGTCACCTTCGTGACCGTGTTGCCCTCTGGGGGCAAGCAACCGAACCTGCTCACGCAGTTCACTAAGCTGCCAATAGGGGCATGTCTTATAGCCAAGTAAGCTATTCTATTCCTAAGCACGGTGGCTGTATTGGTTAAAGCGCTACACTAACGAGTGTAACATTTTAGCCATTCGGAAGTGCTAGGGTTCGAATCCTGACCATGAACAATCCCAATTTGGCTTGCAAATGTGTGGTAGAGCGCTACACTAACGAGTGTATTGTTTTAGCCATTCGGAAGTGCTAGGGTTCGAATCCTGACCATGAACAATCCCAATTTGGCTTGCAAATATGTGGTAGAGCGGAGAGGGCGGACCACCTTTAAAAATGCGGCCACTGAAACCAAATTAAAAAATTCCCGGTTTTCCCAAGCTGAAAACTTCCATTTTCATGATCATATTTCATAACAGACGTCGACTTAAGACGACTACTTCATACTACTTCGGCTGCAGGGATGAGTCTTCCTTTATGGCGCTGCGCAAACCCAGTAAGACTAGTGATATGGCATGGCTATTCAGACGTACAATATGTACAGCGTGTGGAAAGGCCAGTCTTGGAATCTATTAGGCGATTGTTGGCGCAGTCCACAAAAAGTTTATAGTGAGCTAGAAAGTCTGAGCCAATGATTGTAATAGATACGTCCGCAACGATGAAGCGCCAGGTGTGTGTGTATCCGAATCCGAGGTCCATAGTGAAGAGCATTGGGCCATAAGTTTTGATCCATGAGTCGTTCGCAGCTTGTAGATCATAGCAGGCATCAAGATGGCGACCTGAAAGGAGCTTGCGAGGATAGCAGCTTACGTCGGACCCGGAGTCTGCGAGTATCTTTTTACCACTGACTTTGTTGATTGTGAAAACACAGCGATTTAGTGGAGTTTGCCAACCTACCACTGCTAGTATCGGCTGCCTTTGGAGTTTGACGGGAAGGTGCAAGGAGCCAAGCATTTCTTAGCCTTAGTAACAGCATTCGCTAGTGTCGGAACTGGAAGATTCAACGGATGAGTTTCTATTGGAACGCCGTCGTGATTTACCACGGGATTGTGGGTACCGAGAGCAGATTTGAAGCATGGATTTTAATTCACAAACCTGGTCAGCTAGGGCATCCACACGTGCCGATATTTTATTATTTTAAGTGAGGGCGGCTGATGTCGGAGTTGCGGCGAACCCTGATGATGGTAACAGACATGTTGGAGATTGATGCTAAGGGATTGAAGTGGGCAGGAACTGTGACTGTCACCTCCATAATTTTGTTGGCGATGGTGGCAAGCTGGTCTGTAGTGACGGTTGGGTCAACTGCTTGAGACAGTATAATCGCCTGAACATGAACAGGTAGACGTTGTATCCAGAGTATGCGAAGAAGTTGGTCAGGTACAATATTAGATAAGGATCGGAGATATTGGAGGAGCTGTGATGGTGTTCGATCGCCGAGTTCTTCTCCGCGTAGCAATTTTATCGTCCGGTGGTGCTTGGACACGGCCACACGATTGACTAGTTCCGTTTTTAGAACTGTGTATGGCACGTCGGCAGGCGGAGTTTGTATAACATCCTCGATTTCTTTTGCCACTTGTACATTGAGTTGGCTAACGACATGAAGGACATCTCATCGGTAACGTGGTGAAGTTTAAATTGGGCTTCAACTAGTGCAAACCAAAGTTGTGGGTGTTCACGGGAGAATGGAGGAAGTTTTACGTGACCGGGTCAATTCTCTTGCTCCATCTGGACGTCGGTCGTTGTTTACTGATTAATGCGCTGACAATTTGATGTTGGTGAAGGTTGTCGGCGTCGGGGCATCAACAAGATGAGGCGTAATAAGAACTCATAAATAGATTAAGTGAATATATTTTAATGACCTAACCTCTTGTACCAAACAAAACATTTCTAAATAACAAATTTAGACGTTGCCTAGCAACGTGTCAGCTAGCCGCCCCACGTTTTTGACTATATATATATATATATATATATATATATATACTGATTATTATTATTATTAAATTAAAAGAACTTGAACTCCCTTTAAACATTTTATTTTCATGATACACGACACGTGTTTCGAATCTTAGTTCATTTTCACAGTGTACTTTTATATCACTTTTATATCAAATATATATACTGAATATTACAAGAAAACCAGAATTTTCCTGGACATTAGACCTATCTAGAACTTATTTTCTACTCGGAAATTAGTTATTTCCAAAATTTTACGAAATTCCTTAGAGCCGTTTTCAAGATCCGTGTGCAAATATATATAAATATATATATATATATATATATATATATATATATATAAACCTTGCTTGTATTATAGTATAAGATTATGTTGATCTGACATTAAGCCAGGAGTTTTGTTTATAAAGCTCAGTTCCGCTTACGACAATCATGTCAACTAAAAATAAATTAGGTATCGTATACTGTTATTAGTACTGCACGCCTACATTCAGCAAGCGTCTCTCAGAGAAGAATTTCACACACCTAAGCTAACTTATTATATTAACATAAAGATGCCGGTAAAATGCAACAAATTATACACCATAAGAAATATGAGTTTCTAATCTTTCACTTTTATAAGTAAAACATTAATCAACTGTATTTTGTATCTTGTAAAGATTCACTATAACCGACGAAGTTTACGGGTGATGACACACTGGTATGAAAATTAATTCATATAAGGAAATTGTCTTCGTTCAAATGTACCTATATGGGTAATTTAATCTAATCTTTTTGCCATAGAAAGTTTATATTAGTACCAATGGTTTAGAGGACCATAATTTGTCTTAGACTTTTATTGAGTTTTATTGACTTTCGCTACACACAGTGATTTCTAAGTTTGTTTTATGGTTAAAAATTCGTTTTTAGAGACGTTTGACAGCAGAGCTGTAACTTATGAATATTAATATCACTTCCAGAATAATGAAATGAATATCATTTGAAAGTAGTAGAGTTGACTTGATTCCGTAATAAGCTCAAAAACGATATTTGTATGAAACTGTTTTCATTAATACAATAATGCTCTTTTTAAAATTATATTTGATGAATTTTCCTACATAGGTTTAGTAATTTTACACGACTCATTATATCAAACAATTCCAAGCAACTTAATAATTTCAAGACTTTTTCGGAGGAACCCGTTAAAATTAGTCTTTATAAACAAATACACTTTATTTTCAAAATACATCAAGTATTAAAATGGCGTATGCTGGATGGTTAAAAAATATGTTAATTGTCTTCTTTCCATGAACTCGGTCAATGTATAGAATGGATTCTTCTGGCAGCATGTTATGCAGCTTCATGCCCATGTAGAAGGGTTTCTTTTCATATTGGGTGAGATGGTGAGCTGGTAGACAGTATCTTGTACCATGTCAAGTGCTGTATCCATGGAACTGTCTATTTTTGTTGGCACGTTTTTCCATTGGCACACAGGATGACTTCTTTTATATAGAGATTTACTAATGTCATAATCTTCATAGTCTTGAACGCTTCTCTACAACTTTCTATGAAATTTAGCTCAGCTAAGGCCCTTACAGCCCTCTTTTGCAGTATAAAAACTCTTTGAAGATTTCTTGCCGAAGTTCCTTCCCAAACGATGAGGCCGTACCTAAGATGTGTTTCAAACTGTTCAAAAAAAAGAATGGTAGGCTATTTTTGCAGTAGAAAGGTTGCTAATGGATTTTAGGGGTCTGCGGTACAGGAAATTATGAGGTCGGTACGGTACGGTGCAAATTGTTGTTTCTCGGTACAAATTCGGTACGGTACGGTACACGAGAATAATGCCGCTAGTAACATTTACTGCTCTCATCCTTTTATTCATAAGTATTTTCCAGAACTTAATTAGTGAAAACTTTGAGAAAGGAATTTAAAAGAAGATATACAATGTCAAAAGAAATATTTTACTGTACTAATTTTCAAAATGTAATATGATTTTTAAATCCATTCTTTAAAAAACATATCACATTACATATTAATAAACTATTTGCATTAGAAAGTTGTAAATTAATAAGAGGTCTCAAGTCTATATGAAATAGGATGAACAAACAAATTGTATAATGTATTTTATTCGAACTACAGAAAATATCGGTCAATACTTGCCAAATATGATTGTCGTATTATTTAATTGACTCACAACTTTTTATTCACATTTTCATAGAACTTTTAGACTAAAAAGAGAAAGGAATTTAAAATTACAGATATACAATGTCAAAAAAAAAATTTTTACTGAAATTAAAAAAAATTAATATATTTATTTTCATTTAAACATTTATCAACATTACATTAATATTTAATTTAAACATTATAATTTATGTTGTAACTAATTAATAAGAGGAAATAATCTTCTCAAGTCTATATGAAACTAAGGATGAACAAACAAAATAAAAAACTATAATGTATTTTATTGCAGAACAAAAAATACAGAAAATATACTGAGTCAATACCCCCTAGCCAAGACCTATGTTTTATATTGTCCTGGTTTATTATTTTTAATTGAACCAATCACAATAATTGTTCAAATTAAATCAAACATTTTCATAAAATGTCAAAGGGCTCTTTAGACTAAAATAGTTATTTTAGTGTAAAGTGGTTGTTAATATTTGAAAATTACAGTGGAACCCCTCATACCTGAACATGTTCTCGGGAAATAAAAAAAAGAAATACCTGGAAATTAAAAAAAAATTAATCACATAAGCTTATTTTTCAAGGTTTAACAAAGTCAGGGGTTTTCGCTTAAAGTCTGTTATCTATTACCATTGAATTTACATACTTCGTAATTATAAAATCAATGCTTTAACTGTTAAAATGAAGAAAATCTTCACACGACCGTAATTCCAAGCCACGTCGGTTGTTATAGATACGCAATTCAGCAGGTAAACGCTCACTAAACTAGACACAAACAGTAGACAGGCGCGATACGCATCCCTGTTAGTAAGGGTAGGGGAAGAATGGTTTATTTTTAGCACAGGCTCGACCCGTCAAGGTCACTGCCCTTATGAACGCACACCTGTATAACCCGTCGGTTATCGCGCGAATACAGTGACGAAATAAGTGCGTAGTATTTATTTCCCTGGAAGAACAGGCTTCAGTCCCAATTAGTTCGGATTTGAGGGGTTCCACTAATGAGGAAATACAAAACATATTGTTAAAAAAATAAAAGTTATTTATTTCCTTTATTCAATTATATCCTTAACATTATGATTTTTTATTTTATTTGAGTGAAAATCCCGAAAGAGCGAGATCAATAAGGCAAATTACAGTTCTGTATTGGTCATTTAACATCGGCAACAGGCTGTCAGAGGAAAAAGAACGAATCAATTTAAAGAATCATAAATCATAGTTTAAAAGATTTTCATCGTGATTGAAAAAATCACAAGTATTCCCATCGCTATTTGAAACACGACTAATACGAGCCTCATACGACTATTTTGTTGCGTCAAAAGGAGGAACGGTTCCCTGATCGCGTAAGCTGCTATACGTGGATACGATAATAAGCCGGAAATGCACAATAATTTAGAGCCGGCAGGGAGATTCTGGTTGCCTGAAGTCCTGGTGAGGTTGTTTTAAATGATCATTCACCAAAACGCTGAGTCAGTCTTACGTTCAGCATTTGCCGTGCATCTGGGCAGTATTGTCATTCTATATTACTTTTAGAATATAAAGCCTTTAACGATCGGGTTTTATTCAATGTTTTCGGCGGGAGTTGTTTCACAGTTATATTTTAAGGCAACCTAGACTAGATAGTGAATTAATTTTTACTTATTTGTACCGTACCGAACTTGTACCGAAAAAATTCTTGTACCGTACCGAGGTTTGGTACAAGGCTGGAACCGTACCGTACCGATTTTTTCGGTGCACCGCAGACCCCTAATGGATTTTGTATGTTTAATCACATAAAGTGAAACACTTGGCATGGCCATAATATTATTGAAAATAATTTTTTTGGTATTTGAACATAAAGCGGTGTGAGTGACCGTCTGGTCGCATCCAAATTACTGGCGTGGGTGGAGGCAATTTTATTCTTTATTGAAATATAAATTGTCTTTGGTGGAAGGGAGATTGTGACTCATGAGTGACTGGTCGATGCGCAGAATTACTGTGTTGTGTTGTTTTGATTTCTCAGAGGCCTCTGTCGTTCTGTTTACTCACCCCTCCCTACCCTCCCCTGGCGTTTGGGACAGGCGTAGTAGGCTTCTCCCTCCCCCTACCTACTGCCTTTGACTATGTATTATTAATAATGGATAGTCAAAGCTACTGCCCTGACTCCGCCTCACGGAGACGTAGGTCAGAAATCCCCTGCATTTCATATTTCTCATTTCACTTCAAAATTAAAACACAAGCCGGTATTTATTTTATCCCGCTCAGCCACACTATGGTTGCTTCAACGAGAAAAGTAATGTGCGAAGTATCCTGAAGGTATGCATACCTTAGTACTGTTGAGCTTATAGCTTCTTATGCCTTGGTTCTTTTACAGGCGGAGATGGCACATTCAAAGCCTAGAACAACCACATTCCAGCCGACGTATACTAACGAATAATAAAACTGGCGACGAACGTGACATGGTCAGACCTGGTGTATTCATTAGAAACAATAAATCTATTTTTGGATACGGCCTTGCCGGGCTTCCCTCGCCACATCTACCCCTACCCCCTTCACCCTATGTCATTGTCTTGTGTCCACGTTGCACGTACATGTAAACAAACTGCCGAGCATAGTTATCAGTGTTTTCTTGTCGCGGCAAAAAATAACACTTCGTGAACCAATATAATTATAATATTAGCTAGAATTAAAAGAAAATAATTTAGCTTAATATAAAAACTAGACAAGAAGTAATTTTCCTCTATTTATCCCAAATTTTCAGTATTCCCGGTTTATTCCTGGTGACTATTAATTCCCGGTTGAGTGGCCACCCTGTTAAATAAATTAACGGTGCCGGGTTGGGTGGAAGTAGGCTTAATTGGGTTTGCAGTGGACACCTGTTATGCTTTTGTGGTTAATGGTTATTAGGGGGGGCATGTTTTATGCTTTTTTTGTTTATACTTCATATTTCAAGAAGATATTTGTAATTATAGTTGTGTTACAGTTAAAAGTAAAAAGCTTGCCACTTCTAGGGTTAAAAAGATGAGCACCACACTCACATTTTTAGACTCCTTCTAACGATTTATATTTCACAAATTTTGAACAAATTATATCATACCAATTTTCAATAACTATTTTTCCAACCTTAAATTATATAAAAAACTAATCTCACAGTAAACAAAAATTAAAAACTCAAACTAAAAACGTTTTTATAAATCAATTTAACTTTTACAATTAATTATTTAAAACACAGGAGGATATTAAAAAGATATTTCGCTACTACTTAGTGTAATATAACAACCACAAAATAATAAGTACCGTATACAAAACACATAATTTATTACTTAATAAAAGGCCTTTTTAGCAGTGCAAGTAGTGCTTATTATACTGTAACTCATCACAAAACAAAGGTACGAGACAGACTGAAGGTAATTTAACCTCCCCCACAGAAGCGACTCTTCAAACAATAGGTGTTCCCCGAGTTTAAGGCTGATATATTACAAACTCCATGTTTTGTATAAACTTAAGATTGAAAAGTGAGCGCCCATCCCTTGACTATCTGTGTGTTAGAAACACAATATGGCAACACAAAACAAAGGATCGACAAAAATGGCCAAATATCTTATATTTGGCATCCCTGTTTTGTATTACTCAAAACCATTGTGTTTGTGTATCCAATTCAGAAAAATAGTCCATCATATTGGGATATTAAAATCATAACTGTAGACAAAAACACTACTATTATATTATTTTCTTACCACAAATCCCGTACCATTAATGAATTATAATGGATAAAAAAATGTATAAAAGCTTTGCTGTCGAATTGCAGATCTAGGTGGACGTTTCTTAGAAGGGATTTTCTGATGGTTTTAAAAAAAGCTTGTCTCGAAAATTTTTCAAAAAGCTCAACACGGCTTAAAATTTTGTTTGCACACGCCTAACTTAAATAGTTTTTTTGACCAATACATTCCCAGTAGGCTCCATGTATACACATCAGGACAGCTTCTCTGCCATTAAAAATTACTTAGGCTCACACAGACAACACTCTCCATACTGATCATTAACCCTTTGAGTGACAAGTGTCTCGTTCCGAGTGTTAAAATTGCCAGCCTTAGATATGGTGGGTCTGCTAAAAATGCCGGCTCTTATTCCCGCAAAAAAAAAAACGCAAGTGTTTAGTAAAACAATTAATTATAAATACAAATAATACAAATTTTATTTATTAACATTTCTATGTTAATAAGGATAAAATTAACTTAGGATAAAATTGTGCATCAAACAACATATAAAACTACAGTGGAACCTCTCTATAATGAACCTCAATGTAACATATTACTCACTATAACATATTATTTTTCAATCTCCTTGAAAACACCATACAACTCAATAGAAAATTTACCCCTTTATCGCTAACAAAATACTTATAAAGCCCTCAATATAACGTATATTTTGTGTGTTTGTTAATCATTTTCTTACCCCTGTATAGCAAATATCCAATGTATGAAACCCCTATATAACAAACATAGCCCATGTATTCCCACAGTTCAGACTCCTGTATTACGTATCTTTTCTTATCTAGGCCATCACTCAAACAGAATTTCCTTTACTTCTGCCCACCGCACATAGAAGGTGCACATCTATTGCGCCTATTGTTAAGACCGTGTTGCATATCGTAGCAGCGTTTCTTGTCTGATTGTGATTAACGTGTTAGTGTATTTTTTTTGTTGGTGCGTCATGGCGGAGAAAAATAGTAGAAAGGCTTTTAATGTGGAATTCAAACATGAAGTAATAAAAATCATAGAAGAAAACCTGCATATAAGTGGACATTGCTAAGGAGTTTAAAATAACACCAACAACTCTTCAAACAATAGTCAAAAACAGATTTAAATATGAAAACGAAGGGGGACTTTCTGGTCAGTGTAAAAAAGCTAAACGGTCCGAATCACAGGACATTGAAAGTGCTGTCATGTTATGAAACAATGCCATGACAAAAATGTATCCGTTCGGGACCTGTACTTCAGGAAAAAGCTCAACAATTGGACGAGGAATTGGGCCATAATGGTTTTCGAGCAAGCAATGGCTGGTTAAGCCAATCTGTAGAAGTAAAACGTACAGTATAAAAAATAACCTATGCTTGAAAAATCTACTTTAAATAGAGGTTGGACACGTTCAATATTCTTCATTTGGAGGTAATGACTGGCCCCTATATTACAAATTTTGGCAAAATTCAACCTTGATTTAACAAACCTTGTTTTTAAGAATACCCCTATGTAACATTCTTAGTCCCTTGATATTCGTTAAATCCAGGTTCAACTGTACAATAAAAATTTGCAATGAAAAAGGGGCAACTTTTTTAAAAATTTATTATTATTAAGTTGAATTATTTAAAAAAAAATTATTTAGTTAAATTTTTTATTAAAAAAATTTAAAGTTTAAAGTGATAAAATATTATTTAAAACTAACATTTGCTTCTTAGCTGCATTACAATCTTAAAGATCAATAAAAATTGAGTTATCGTGCATAAAGCATTTTCTTTTTCCTTTTTTTTAACCATGACAAAATTTAGCAAATAAGCAAAATTGGCAAAAAATGCTTTTTTAGCCGTTTTTAGCGATATATGGTAACCACATCCATCGTAAAAAATATTTTATAATTAGTCTTTAAAATAGGTACTATTTTATAAGGTATTAGAAATGACAATAAATTAATAATAAACATTAAAATGCTATCATACAAATGAGCCGTCTTCTTTTTTTGGTCGTCGTAGCTGTCGCAGGATTGTTTCTGATTGATCACGATCTCAGAAGCATTCCACCGTAGAGTAAGCTGCATAAAAATAAAGCCCATTTCTTTCTGAAGCTATTGGTGTAGTTTAAGCCAGTTACACAAAACTGGTATATACTATAAACAGTGATTTACTAAGTCTTGGAGCAAGACACCGGCATTTCTCAAATAAAAGAAAACTCGATGGCACTCAAACGGTTAAATGAGCCTATCTTAAATGTGTAATAATTCTAAAAAAAGCTAACCAATCTTCAAAGTAGGTTAATCGAAGAAAGATGGCACTTGGATCTTGAACCACAATTATGTGAACACTTTCACAGCAATCTTGAGGAAGCCAAGCCCACAGTGGTTTTGGCTGAAACGGCTTCTTGTATTTAGGCTTCTCCTCTGTAGCTGAAATAAAAGTTACATTCAGAATCATTTTTTCAAGTTTGAAACTTTGGGTATTAACTTCCGCTAAATCGGATGTCGCAATTACTAATATAAACATACCAAAATCCGTTTTAGCGGACATCATTCTGTTCTGTACAAAAGTGCCAACATCCGCTTATACAGAAAAATGGTTAAATACCCATTTAAAATATTCAAATCTATTAAAAATTATATTTCCTGTTATCATAGTTAAACAGGAACTAACTTAAAACTCTTTAACAGGAAACTTAATATCATATATTTAATATTAATTGGCTGTGACTGTAGGTTTAAATAGCGCTACTCTATGTCAGCTATAGACCGCTTGCTGCTGATTCTTACATGGGTTGCAAACGTTTTTATTGGTCGTTGATTCTTTACTTGGTAAAGATAACAGTGGTGAGGGGTAGGGACAACCAATGCCTCCTCTTTTATTTACAGTGGGACATCTGGACAAGACAATAATGTACAGCCAGTGCTACTATTCACAGTGGGCCCCTACCATTAAAGGTTTTCCAACTCTATAACGAACTGAAATACCCCCGTCGCAGCAGACCTGCGTACTCAGCGAATTTCCAAATCAACAATATAATAATAAAAATATTTGACAAGTTTTATAAAAATCTCTCCATAAACATGAGAATTATTTGCCTATTCTCCATAAGATTAACATGGGAAAGAGTGTGCAGGTTAGCTGCTGTGAGGAACACTGAGAGCAGGCATTTATACCATCAAAAATTTTTATTTTTAACATTTATACAAACTTTCATCAACATCTGTTCATAAATAAAGGGGTTTGCCTATTCTCCATATGATTAACATGGGAAAAGAGTATGCAGGTTTGCTGCCATGATAAACACATAAACTATGATTTTTAAGCATAAATGGATGAACCTCAACCACATGAAGCTAAATATAAAGTTTTATCCAAAAGTATTGGTTAATAAGTGAAATATTAATTTTTCCTTATCCTCCATAAGATTAACATTGGAGCCCCAAAATACAACGTACTGTGTTTAGATTTTTTAATATCTCGGTAACCGTTGGAGATAGAGAAAAACTTTAAGGAACTTAATTGTGTAGTTTTTTAAGCTGATTCTAATGGTGAAAGATAAAATTTGAAATTTTAAAAAATTACATGTGAAAAACGCAAAAAACCCCATTTTGGGGTACAAAACCCCCCCAAACTACCCGTTCCCATTGACCGATATGTCTGGTTTACGAACTCGTCCGAGCATTTGTAGGAATACACGTCTCTACCAAATTTGGTCTCGATCGGACCTTTTTTACGAGAGTTATCGTGTTCACAGACACATATATATATACATATATATATACATATATATATACATATATATATACATATATATATATATATAAAAATTTTAACGACTATTGTTTTTGGTCTCTGGGCACCTAAAGAAGAAAAAATAACATGGTCTCGGGCTTAACTCTTGCCATGAGACCTACGGTAATAGCTTCTTCCCTATGGGAAATTCGCTAAAAGGCAAAAAAAAGGATTATGGATCAGCTAAGAGCAATATTTATATAGTTTAATTGCAATAATATTTCATCCAATTCGACTCTTTCCTTTACCAATTTATTACATGTAGTACAATTTATTATATGTATGTAACACCCATTTACAGGAAATATTACTACTACAGAAGAAAGCCATCCGAATCATAGACAGATCTCATTATCAAGAACACAGCAAGCCACTATTCATTAAGTATCAAATCCTCACCTTGACTTCCACCTACATCCTAGACACAATAACCCTAATTAAACAAAACCCACTTGAAAGTAGAAAATCATGCCACAAAGATCCGGTAGACAATTTTAACACGAACCAACACAGATTAAATTAAATGGTTTATATACCTCTCAAAAACAATCTTAGTAGTTGAAGTGGCACATCTATAGTTTCGGCCTAATTAGGCCATCATCAGGCACAAGGATAATAATTTTTTCTTGAATTTTCACTTCATTAAAACTTGAATAAAAACATAATCCCTAAAAACCATAAACAATAAAAAAAATTCTTAAGATACCTAAAAAATGCCTGCTTGCAAGACCATATTACAATCTCAATGAATACTACCAAGAACACAACAGCCTAAGAGACTTAAAAAAAACACCATCACTACACACACCACAATATTACTGTATTCATTATTTCCTCCTGAATTGATTTTTAAGAATTTACTAGGTTACTAACCTATCCATCCTGTCAGTTCATGTAGCGTCTATGTGCATTTCTAAGACAACGTCTTCATCGTCAGGTCGAAGTCAAAACTTTTGTCATAAGACACATCAAATATTTAAAAACATATAAAAACACAATGCTCGAAACACATATATAATATTAAAACATTGAAAGTTCATTAGGCCTATTCACGAAAAAAAAACCCATAAAAGAAGGCACACCTATTCGACCGTTAGTAAATTTCACACCAGCACCATCTTATAAAGTAGCTAAAAGACTCGATAATTTTTTAAGAGATAACATAACAGTAGATAACCACAGTATTAAGAACAGCTTGGAACTAGTTACAGCAGTGGCGGCTCGTAAGTGAAACGCACACCGGGGGGTTTAGGGGTTATGAAATGCCCCCCCAGGAGAGGGGGGTCCGGGTGTTCTCCCCGCGGCAAATTTTAGATAATATTGTGTATTTTAGTGACTTTTTAAAGCAATCTAGGTGATAAATTTGTGATGCAGTGTGTTTCGTTTTTTAACTAAATTTCACACGGATGTATCTGTAATAAACTACTGTTGTTTGTTTAGCAAACATAAGATGTTCTTAATCAAAAAAATATATTTGCAATGATTACCTCCTCTAGACAACAAACACTACTACAATTAACTACAATTGTTACTACAATTAACAATTGGTACACAGTTAACTTACTGCTAACTGTGTACCAAAACTATACTACTTAGATCAACACAAACATGACCTCTGTTTAACAGACAACCGGCACGAGGCAACTAACCACAAATGTTACTCTGCGCATGCGAGGACGCCGTCCGAAGACTTCCATAAGAGATACTCTTAGACATGTCATAGCACCAGCCACCCCCACCACTACCTCTCTTCATATAAATGCACTGTGACGGATTCGGACGTTCTGGCGAGCGGCCCACGGCTACAAATACAAACTTTTCGCGCTATTTTTGTATGTTTTCCCCCTATAATTTTGTTGTATACGACTTTTAAAACATTTTGGTTTGTTGGATCTACAGTTATAACTAAATAAGTATTCAATTATTTTTTCCCTTTTTCAAATCTTTGGGGGGGCGGCGTCCGAGAGTCCTTATAGGCGAGCCGCCACTGAGTTACAGTAATACAACATTGATAAGAACAACCATTACAACATGGCATCATTCGATATTGTAAATTTATTCACCAATGAATCTGTAGATGAGACAATATAATTAGTAAAAAATAGGCTCATGAATAATCCTGAATTAAATAAAAACATAGTTGAACAATGCACAAATTTATTGAAAATTGTATTGAAACAAAAGTATTTCCAACACAATGAGAAATATTTCATTCAATCTAATGGGTTCACCACTTTCTAGTTTTCTGTCCGAACTGTACCTCAACCATATTTGGAACACCTATACATTGTCACCAAAGAGTAAACACAACAATAATATTTTACTATACAAACGCAATTGGAAATAATGAATTTGGAAATTTGAACAACATCACACCGAATCTTAAATTTACTTTAGAAACTGAAGAAGATAATAAAATAAATTTTCTCGACCTCACATTAACAAAATATTGAACTAATATTAAATTTTCGATATACAGGAAACCCACCACTATACAACACAATCCATACATACCACACAATCCATTCCACGTCATACCACCCAATGTCCCATAAAATGGCTGCTTTTTACAGCATGATTCATAGACTCTTTTCAATACCCACGGATCCACAAGATTACAACTCAGAGCTCAAAATAATAAGATACATAGCTGTTGCAAATGGCTATGAAAGTAAAATGATTGATAAAATAATGTCGAAGAAAAACAATAAAAATAATATGGCCATTAACAATGCTAATCCCCACGACAAACCAAGATTGTGTCAATAGAATATGGTCAATCCCTACATAATACACTATCTAAAACTACGAAAAAACAGAATATACAATTATCTTACAGAACATCAAATAAATTAAGCAAATATTCAAACAGAACACCCGAAATAGGAAAATAAATAACGCTGGAATTTATAAATTAAATTGTTCAGATTGTCCTATGTTTTATATTGAACAAACAGATCATTCAAGAAACGTTTCAAGGAACACCTCCATAAACCAAGTTAAAAAAATCAGAAATCTAAATTTGCAGAACATTTTATTAATAATAACCACAATATCAAAAGTTTTGATGAAAATTTAGAAGTTCTCTACAAGTGTAAAAAACATATTTAATGACAACAAAGGAAGAATTACATATTTACAATGCTTTTAAAAGCCAACCAAACAATGTATTGAACGAGAAACTAAAATATAATAATAATTTTTTATTCATTATATTCATGATTCATATCATGAGTTATTTCTGCCAGATCTAAGGGATCTGATGAAACAACCAAGGGATTCCATGGTAAGGAAGTACAACTTTGAAAAGAAATTCCATTTGGAGCTACGAAATAAACTTGGCTGGGACAGGAAAACCCTAAATTCCCTCGGGAATTAGGCCATTAGGTGGTACACTGATGGCTCCAAGGCCGAGGAGGGGACTGGTGTAGGGTAATGGTCCAAGGATCAAATACCATGAATCACTGGGGCTTTCTCCCAGCATATTTCAAGCTGAGGTCAAGGCCATAGAAAGGTGTGTATACTTCAACCTAAGTAGAGGATACAAGAAAAGGGAGATTGTTATCCTGTCAGATAGCCTGGCTGCCATTGGAGCCTTGAGCTCAGCAGCCTTCAGATCTAATGGTCTGGAACTGTCGGAAAAGTCTGGAAGTTGGGGAAGTCCAACAAGTTGTCACTACTTTGGGTACCTGGGCACCAAGGTGTTGAGGGGAATGAAATAGCAGACAAACTGGCAAGGGCAGGGGCAGCGATCCCCTTTGTAGGGCCGGAGCCAGGTTGTGCACTGGAGGACTCCTTCCTTAAAAAGAAGCTCAAGGAGGAAGAAAATGAAGCCAGAGGGAAAGCCTGGACTGACCTTCCAGGAAGCTGACAGGCTAAGGAAATGCTTTGAGGGTATAATATAAGAAGGTCTGGGACCATGATCAGGTTTATGAAAAACAATCTAAGGATGCTGGCAGGTTTTCTAACTGGGGAACTGGAGGCTCAGGGGTCACCTGAGTAAGATGGGCATTGTTCAAGATGGTGAATGTCGCTCCTATCAATCTAGGGAGGAAACACCTAGACACCTACTGGCCGAGTGTGAGGCAATAGGTTAGTAAAGAGTCAGAAGCTTGGGAACACACCAGGTGGCAGCGGGGGATTTCCCAAAGCTAGAACCCTACATAATACTAAACTTCATTAAGACATTAGAACTAGAGGGGGTTCTCTAGGCAAGAACTGGTGACTAGTCTGGGGGGCACAATAGATCTATAGGTCGCAGCGCAACCTTTACCCTAGAGTTGATCAGAATCAGTATGTTTTTAAATAGTTGACGTGTCTTATGACAAAAGTTTTGACATCCACCTGATGATGAAGACGTTGTCTTCGAAATGTGCATAGTCGCACAACACTACATGAACTGACTGGACGGATAGGTTAGTAACTTAGTTAATTCACAAAATTACACTCACAAAAAAGACGACTCTACGATTGTGAAGAGGAACGTTGATGTAAGATGTTACCTTATGAAAACATAATAATCAGAGTTACAGTTTACACTGCCAGTTGGATATGATTAGCAATAAACTGTCATTAGACCAACTACTATGGATGAATCCACAAAATTCTGAATGTTGGTTAACTGATTTTTTTCATTCCAGCCATTATGACAAAAGTACTCATATCCACAAAGTGTTACTCAAGAAGAATTTCATCCAATATAAGCTTTTTTTGATCATGAATGAATGATAAATATTACATTTTGGTAGAAAGTTACAACCTAATTTATTTTTTACATGTAAAATTGAAATTAGAACTTTTATTTGTCTTTCAACATTGTTATAAATGCATTGAATACTAATAACATACTAAAAATAGTCCAAAATACTCACGAATCTCAATACCAGCTCTCTCACAGAGTCTGTGTAGTGCAGGAATATGTGCATTGTTCTCTGTTGCGTTATTGGTCTCCAACAAATCTTTACGTAGGTTGAGCAAAAAAACTGTGGTTTCCATCTTGGGTAAAAACTCTAGGTATTCCACCGGCTCCAACCATAAACAGCCCTTCAGTGCAAATTTAATCTGTAAAATATGAAATTGGCTACACTGTAAGATGTTTTTGGAGTTTGAAGTTTGTAAGAAACTTTTGCAAAAAATATCAAAATTTCAAATTTATTTACAAATAAACTTTCAGTGTTTGTGAATGCAGCTTAATTAATTGTGACTGATTGGTAATTAACTTTACATAGTGAGGAAAGGACAAGGTTCCCGTTAACATATTCCTAATTCATTAAAGGTTCTTCTTTGTCTACCATGACTTAGACGTTCATGAGATATTTAAAGCTAACATTGTGGCTAATTGTATCAACATATTTCTAGGTATACATTTTAGAATTTAGTAGGTCTAGGTATAACCTCTCACAGCAAACATTTAAAATGAAATAAAATAGGTACAATCAAACAATTGACATGGCTTGGAAGCCATATCAATATGATTACGGTAACAACAAACTTTTAGCCCCAACAGTTACTGTGAGATATTGTTTTTAATCATTAGTCGTTTATCACTTAGGCCTATCACGTAAACTTCGCGACAAAACATAATGAATCAGTGTGATGAACATTGAACACGCACCGGTAGCAGACATGGTTAGAGCCTATTATGGAAATGGAACTGTAGAGTT
Source organism: Nephotettix cincticeps (assembly GCA_023375725.1). NCBI lineage: Eukaryota > Metazoa > Arthropoda > Insecta > Hemiptera > Cicadellidae > Nephotettix > Nephotettix cincticeps. The sequence continues at coordinate 50,964,709 of CM041786.1, read as the reverse complement.
AAACGTTTTCAAAAAGTCCAAGGATAAGGCCACAAGATCACGTTTTTATCAAGATATTACTTACAATTTCTTAGTCCGATTTCTTGGCCGTTAGTCGAACTCATTTAAAAGAGATAAGATTTTTCTCCAGTAACCAACACACAAGATGCGCTGCACTAGCAGAGGCGAGATTAACTGAACTTAAACTACGTAGATAACACGAGCGTCAAGGGACTAGAGTTGCCAACCGTATCTGATTTTTTACCCGGAAACCTGGATTGTAATCCCAAATTTTACCCGGAAAACCCCTCATTACCCGGAAATTCTTGCTTCAATAACCTAAAAATTCCCCGATATCTCATATTTGCTGTAATCTCTAGATGTCAATTTTTTATTTGTTTTCATAAACTACACATAACCTAGTTATGAAACAGTTCAGAAAAACTGTATTACACGAAATTATCGAGATTAAATGAAGAGATAGGTGATTAATCACAAACATGTCCTATCCATGCTTGGCTTGAAATACCTACCTACGTAGGTGGCAAATTCAATGAAATGTATCAAAGTTGGTAATGATTTCACTTCCATTTATTTGATCTAGATATGTTTGTTTTTGGATTATAACAATAAAAACTGCTTTAAACAGTAAATATGAGTCAGCTATGTGTGTATTTGTGAAAATAACGTGGACTAATTATGTAAGTTCAAAGATTAATAATTTTGGGTTTTTACTTTCAAGAACTGAGGAACGTTTAGTAAAACCGTGACGGTTTTTTGTATTGTCTTTAATTTGTTATAATAATTGCTGATATATTATTGTATTAACTGACTTAAAAGTGTTTGTTTGAATATAACCTCACTTTTATAGGTTTGTTTGTTACCTTCCTTAATTTGTATTGTGAACTAGCTGACCCGGCGAACTTCGTAACGCCTGTCAGTAAATATAGGTTAACTTTAAGAGTGGCCATGTTCTGAAGTAGAATAGCATTACGGATTTATTGTGAAAAGTAATATATTCTGGGTCGCAGCATAGTGAATAACAATACTGAAATGATAAGTATTATTAATAACATTCCCATAAAACAAATAAATCTGAGGATTAATTCACAATTTTCAAATCTAATCCAAACTCAAACTAAACCTAACTTAACTGTAATATTTTATAGGAAAGATATTCAACAGCTGATTGTTATAATACACGTAATATGTATAAACATTGTACTTATTTGATTATTTGGCCAACATATAAACACATGATTTTAATCAGACAGAAATGAAAATATAAATACATAACCCCCCCAAAACCGTAAACTATTAACGTGGTGAATGAAACTGTTCATTTTTTACAGTACACATTTACTTCTAGTCCAGGAAATGAAGCATTTCACCTCGCAATTTTTTCGTCCTGCATGGATTGACTTGAAATTTTAACAGAAGATAGGTGATAGCCCAAGGATCAAAATCTATATTGAACCAAAGGGCGCTAAAGCCTTGGGGGTGGTTTCCACCCCATCTCGGGGGTGGGAATTTTTTGTCACATTTCAACCACAGGAATCGATTTAAAAAGTGATTCTAAGCAAAAAATGTTCTATACATTTTTTTTGTAAAATCAATATTCTCGAAGTTATTCGCGATTGAAAGTAACACTTTTTAGAGAAAAAATCGACGTTTTTGATCGGTTTTTTGCGGATAACTCAAAAATTATACATTTTATCAAAAAATTTGTTGAAAACAAAATTGTAGCTATTAAAAAAACAAACAAAACGCTTATTTTATAATTTTTCTACGACCAATAGGAACCGAGATACGACCTATCCATAATTAGGTTTTATTTTCAAATGCAAAGACTGATAGATTCAAAGTCAAATACCGGAAAAATAATGCTTTTTTCGTAGAAAATTCATAGAATGTTTTTTGAAGAACATACTTAGACCTTTCTTTTTTATAAAAAAAAAGGTCTGTAGCATCAAAATTGACTGAGTTATGACAAAAATAAGGTCAATACCAAGTTTTTTATTTAAAAAAATCGGTAAAAACAACCCCCTAACTACCCCCCTAATCAAAATTGATCATTACCCTCGTGCAATTCTCTTTGTATATGTATGATTAATATGTCCAAGAAGTTTGACCAAATTAAAATTTATAGTTTTCGAAAAATCAAGGCTTAAAGTAAAAAAATGGGTGGTGCTCGTGCGTAAATACATATTTTAAATGGCTATATCTTGCCAAATTTTCACTGTACAAAAAATTTACTTACAGGAAAATTTTTGTCATAAAAAAGCTACAATTTCGTTTTTTAACTTTGCTTGTACCTCTAATATTTTCAGAGTTATTTTGAATAAAAGGGTAAAAAATACAAAAATGTGAAAAATCACTTTTGACGTTAAGCCTTGATTTTTCGAAAACTATAAATTTTAATTTGGTCAAACTTCTTGGACATATTAATCATACATATACAAAGAGAATTGCACGAGGGTAATGATCAATTTTGATTAGGGGGGTAGTTAGGGGGTTGTTTTTACCGATTTTTTTTTTATAAAAAACTTGGTATTGACTTTATTTTTGTCATAACTCAGTCAATTTTGATGCTACAGACCTTTTTTTTATAAAAAAGAAAGGTCTAAGTATGCTCTTCAAAAAACATTCTATGAATTTTCTACGAAAAAAGCATTATTTTTCCGGTATTTTACTTTGAATCTATCAGTCTTTGCATTTGAAAAAAAAACCTAATTATGGATAGGTCGTATCTCGGTTCCTATTGGTCGTAGAAAAATTATAAAATAAGCGTTTTGTTTGTTTTTTTAATAGCTACAATTTTGTTTTCAACAAATTTTTTTATAAAATGTATAATTTTTGAGTTATCCGCAAAAACCCGATCAAAAACGTCAATTTTTTTCTCTAAAAAGTGTTACTTTCAATCGCGAATAACTTCGAGAATATTGATTTTACAAAAAAAATGTATAGAACATTTTTTGCTTAGAATCACTTTTTAAATCGATTCCTGTGGTTGAAATGTGACAAAAAATTCCCACCCCCGAGATGGGGTGGAAACCACCCCCAAGGCTTTAGCGCCCTTCGGTTCAATATAGATTTTGATCCTTGGGCTATCACCTATCTTCTGTTAAAATTTCAAGTCAATCCATGCAGGACGAAAAAATTGCGAGGTTTTACCTTTTTTCGAGCTTCATTTCCTGGACTATTCATAGTTTTACATTAATGAATGATTCAGATGGCATTGGATAGTAAAGCATATTGCAAATGGAAAGTAAACCAATCAGCTGTAGCTAAGAAATCAAATGTTTTTATTGTAGACAATTTGTAAACAAACTTACTCTCCATAAGGTTAACATTAGAAATTTAAAACACCATAAAATGGAAACTTATGGGGTTTTCGAAAATATTTTTCCATAAAACCTTCCCGGACACATGTAGAGCAACCTCCTAATTCAATTTTATATACAGAGATTCAGTAAACTGTCAGGATAACATGTCAGACCATGATTATTGCCTGAAAACTTGCAATTGCAAAATGAAACTAAGTCAACTTATGATAGCAATAGTTTGCCACTTAACATTCAACATAAAGATAAGGAAACAACTGCTAATAACATTAGCATATGCCATATTATGGCATGTGCTCAAACCTCAAACCAAACTTTAGTTCAAGGTGCAGAATCACAACTAGTTACGCAAGGTAGCGAATAACAGACTGTTTCTAGCAATAAAAGGAGCAATGTGAACTCTAGATTAGATTAGATTATTGAAATGGCGACCATACCATAAGGTAGGTATTTTAAGCCAAGTATGAATGAGAGTTGATTGTAAGATGATTGAGGCGCGATCTTGTAGTCTTGTTACTGACTAAGGCTGACATGTTCCTTAGACAGGACAGTTAATTAATACCCAACAGCCGATGGCAACTAAGGGACCTAGAGTTTAACGTGGAATCCAAACCACGACCTCTGAATTACGAATTGGTCTAATTATGAGGATGGTCTCTGCGAATTAACGTAGCTTTCAATAGTGCGGACGTTAATCCACACAAGAGAACACTACACCCACCGACCATCACTCACAACTATCCACAATTCCTGACCTCCAAGTAGCTGGATTACAGGATGACGCCACCATCGCAGTCATCATCACTCTAATGATCATCATTCTAAAAAACCTCGTCAGGTGCTTCCAACCGTGACCTTTCAAACAAGAAACATTTTTTATCCTCTCAGCCAGATCCAGGATGAGGGTGAACTTAGTACTCCAGCTTCGAAGGACACAAAACCTCCGCCCATTTTCTTGCATGGGATCGCAAACATTAAGGACATGATGTTCTCTATAGAGTCAGTCATACCCAAGATTGAATATACATACAAATTTCTAGCTAGAAATAAGGTAAAAATTTGTCCAGTGTCTATTGACACATATAGACAGCTAGTTCATCTGCTAGTGGGCCTCAAGGTTAACTTCCACACATTTCAAATTAAACAGGATAGGGCCTATCCTGTGGTCCTGAAGAACATGCATTTCTCAACTGATATAAATGATATTAAAATGTCTATTGAGGAATTCGGACACAAGGTGCGAAATATCTCTAACATTAAAGACTATATAACTAAGTCCCCACTGTCCATGTTTTTCATAGACTTAGAACCTAATCAGAACATTAAAGAAACATATAGCATTCAGTATTTATTGAATGCTAAAATCTTGTTTGAGCCTCCATAAAAGTAAAAAGTCTTGATGTTGTACAGTGTAAGAGTAGTCAACAGTATGGCCACACCAGGGCGTATTGTAGATGCCCATATTGTTGTGTGAAATGTGGTCAAAACCATGACACATTTTCATGTAGGAAACCTGTTTCTGATCCTCCTAGATGTGCATTGTGTGAGGGTAACCATCCAGCTAACTACAAAGGTAGTGTTGTCTACAAAGAAGTGAAAAACAAATTGTATCCTCCGTTGAGACAAAGAGCTCTAAAAGAAATAAGAGCAGAAAGTAAAGACAATTCGAAAGGAGGTTCTTCTAGACCTCGTTCCAGTGATCCTGTCCTAACTAAGCCTTCCCCAGTACAGCAAGACCAAGACCATCATGCTTCACCCTCACCTAGAGTGGACTCTTCACCTAAAAGGCGTAGTTCCTTAAGTTATGCGGACACCGTTAAACAAATAAACAACAACAAAACTGGCAGTAACCTGTCACAAACTATTCACCAGTTCATAGATTGCTTTGAGAAGTTGTTTATTCAACAATCACAACAAATGAATTCACTTCTGAATCTTTTAACAACGCTTGTGTCAAAATTAAGATGATGGATTCACACATCACGATTGCTCTTTGGAACGCCAATGGCTTGGTACAGCATTATCGAGAAGTAACATCTTTTCTATTACGGGTACATAAAAAAATTGGACATTTTGCTAGTATCAGAAACACATTTTACAGAACGGTCCTTTTTCAAAATTCCAAACTATACCATCTATCATACTAACCATCCACATCATAGAGCACGTAGTGGAGCTGCTGTGTTAATAAATAATAACATAATAAAGCACTTTGAACTACCTAAATTTCAACATGATTATTTACAAGCATCAAGTATTGTTGTTGTGACGGAAACCGGCCCTGTGACCGTTTCAGCTATTTATTGCCCTCCTCCTCAAGTAATAAATAGAGCCCAGTTCAGGGAGTTTTTCAATTTTTTGGGTAATAGATTTCTTGTTGGAGGGGACTTCAATGCAAAGCATCCGAGTTGGGGCTCAAGATTGGCAACACCACAAGGCCGTGAACTTTTCAATATCATAATGGAACAACAGTTTACAAGTCTTATCGGGTGAACCGACTTACTGGCCCACTCACGGGCAAACCCTCTTGAGAAACCTCCGTCACTCCTTAACAAAAATACAAACATTCAGAGACGAGATTAATGAGCAACTAAACCTTAAATATCCGTTGAAGTCAAATAGCGATGTGGAGGATGCAATTATTTATTTTAACACCATTATTCAAAATCCTGCTTGGAATGCCACACCCCAACACAATAAAGAAGGAGTTAAGTGTAACAACCTACCAGTAGACATAAAAAGAACAATTGCTGAGAAAAGAAGGTTACGGAGAATTTGGCAAAATACAAGGTACTCTATGGACAAGTTTTAACAGAACGGCCAGAAAACTAAAGCAACTCATAATACAAACCAGAAACAAGCGAATATTCCTTGTGCAAAGCAACAAAATATTTTAAAAGACCAATAAAACACATTCCACCTATTAGAAACAACGATGGTTCATGGGCAAAGAGTTCCAGTGAAAAGGCTACTAGACTACTAGACTGATAGCACTATAAACTATCACATTTTAATCAAAATCGTTAATGCTGTTTTTAAGAAATTTGGATTTTTCACGTTTTTTAAGGGTTTTTAGGGGTGAACTACCATTAAAAATCAAAAATTCAAAAAAATAAAAAAAAAGTCGCCTGGAGATACCGTGAATATATACATACAAGCCAAATTTGGTTAAAGTAAATAAAACATTATTCAGACATTCTTATAAGTATAAGGGTCTGAAGTATTTTAACCAAATTCCTGAGGAAATCAGAAATTGTTTGACCTTAAATCTGTTCTCTTCTAAATTAAAAATTTGGCTTTTTAGTAAAACAGACATAAATTTCCTTGATGATATTCTATGTTAATTTACCAAACTGGTCATCAAATTTCAGTCATTTTTCAAAATTGTATTACTTTCACCAAATTTCATTTTTCATCAAAGTTCATTTCTTTTTACAAGTAGCATTTTCCGATTTCAAATAAAAAATTTTTTGTTGTTTATTTATTTATTATCATCTACTTTCTTTAGTTACTTATTACAGTAAAACCTCGTTAATCCGGACTAATTGGGGCTCCAAGTCGTCCGGATTAACGAAAGTCCGGATAAAAACAAATAATCCTAAACGAAGAAAGACCGTGATTTTTGGGTACCCCAAAATTCACCTTTTGCAGATAAACTTAAATAATATGTATATTCTGAATATAAAAAAATACATATTGTACAAACAGTAGTTACATTTGAACAAAAATATACACTTGGTATTAACGTCCATACAAAAAATGAAATGAGACAACAAAAAAAGACAAAATTACTTTGAACGTGAAGGTTGAGGTTCGTCCTCCAGTGACTGAACTAGTTTGAAGAAGGAGTTGAACTTAATTTGCCTTTCTTTTGTGTTAATTTCACAATTAAACAACGCAACTATAACATGCAGTGCAATTGACCTCTGAGGAGCAACTGATACGAGCAGGAGAAACACAATCGTGTGACTAAGCTACTATTGGCTGACAGTAACCATGGTAACGGCACGTACGCTTTGCGCTGTGACCGCCCGCGCTCGGCACACGCACACTCACATCGCCGGGCGCAGTCGTACAGTGACGATTGTATGCTACTAATCAGCGTTCTGCGCATTAAAACTGCGATCCAATGGCTGTCCGGATTAAGCGAAGTCCATATTAATGGGGTCCGGATTAACGAGGTTTTACTGTAATATCTCCGCTATGCTGGTCGCAAGCCCAGGGCCTTATCTAGTAAATTCTAGTAAATAATAGGGAAGAAGGAGCGGGAGGAGATACACCTCTTTAAAAATCCGGGGTCCATCTGGCAAGGCTAACAACCTCGTCCCGTCAAACTTTATCATTATGAAACCTAAAGATGCCTCGGATTGGGACAGGATTAATCGGAATGGACGGATATCTAATAAAGGAACAGGAACAATGGAAAAACGTAAAACCTTCCGTAAAAACAGAGATCTCTTTCTTGCCACCTGGAATGTAAGAAGTCTAAATAGAGCAGGAAACACAGCTGTACTGAGGAGAGTTATGGAAAAGTATGGAGTGGGAATCATTGCCTTGCAGGAAATTAGATGGAGAGGAAATGGTATGATGGACCTAGCAAATCATACATTATTTTACAGTGGTCATGCTCAGAACACATTTGGAACGGGTTTTCTTGTACATAAAAGGTATAAAGATAGAGTAATGGGTTTTGATGCTATCAATGAAAGAATTTGTATACTGAGAATAAGAGAAAAATTCTTCAACGTGAGTTTAATATGTGTGCATTCCCCCACCAATGAAGCAAATGATGAAGATAAGGATGCCTTTTATGAAAAATTGGAGGAAATATACAGGAAAGCTCCTAGACATGACACAAAAATTATTCTGGGTGATTTCAATGCTAAGGCTGGTAGAGAGGCTTGCTATAGACTGGTAATAGGTATACACAGCCTGCATGATGAGAGTAATGCTAACGGACTGCGTATGATAGACTTTGCCATTGACAAAAACATGACGGTATCTAGCACGTACTTCACGGATAAAAATATTCATAAAATGACTTGGAGATCACCAGATGGAGTAACACAAAATCAGATTGATCACGTTTTGATTGACAAAAGGCATGGATCTGAAATATTAGACATACGAAGTTACCGAGGGGCAGACTGTGATACTGATCTGGTCAAGATAAAGTACAGGCAGAGAATAAACAACATGAAGAAATTCAGAGGAGTGAGACAAAAGAAATTTGATAGCAAAAGACTGATCAGAGAAAATGGAATGCAAGAGAGATACAATCAAAAATTGATGGAGAAAATTGTGGAAAATCATAGAAGAGTAGAAGAGCAGTAGAAGAGTACATCGGCACTGTGTACAAGTACACACTACACAGTAAAGCAAAAGTGTGCGAACTTAAAGAAAGCTATTACAGAGGCGGCACAAGAGACAGTTGGATATGAGAGGAGAGAACAGAGAAATAATTGGAAGACAGAAATTTGGCAATAATGAAAATGATAGACCGGAAAACAAGGGCCACAACACTAGATTACCAAGAAAAAAGAAGACTTGCTAGCAAGTTGTGTCGCAGAAAGGAGAGAGAGTTTGAAAAGCACAGGATAGATGAAATCCATGACATTTGCTGGAGAAAGAGAAGTTAAAAAGATGTATCTGCGTATTAGAGTGGGGGGAAAGCTGGTTTTCAACCTCGAACAACCTTTTGTCAAGATAAGGATGGGAATTTGGTAGGAGGAGAAGAACGAATTTTGGAACGTTAGAAAGAATATTTCAATGATTTATTAAATCAAAATGTAGAGGAGGAAGAAAATATCAGCATCATAGGTCCAGATCAATTTATAGAGCAACCCACAATGTGTGATTTGAAAAATGCTGTTGAAAACTCTCTCTAAAATAACAAGTCACCCGGAGAAGATCTTATAACAGATGAAATGCTTAAAGTAGGTTGCGAAACATTGATGGAATGCCTACTTCAACTGATGAGACAAGTATGGGAAGAGGAAGTGATGCCTGATGAATGGCAAACTGCAATAGTATGCCCAATCCACAAAAAGGAAGTAGAACAGACTGTTCTAATTACCGAGGCATTTCTTTACTTAGCATAGTTTATAAGATCATGGCAAAAATAATCTGTGAGAGACTGAAACCTTATTGTGAAGAAGAGCTGGGTGACTATCAGTTTGGTTTCAGAAAATACAGATCATGCACAGACCACATCTTTACTATACGGAACTTTATGGAAAAGTGTTATGAATATAATATCAATCTGCATCAACTATACATCGATTACAAGCAAGCTTTCAATAGTATTAGAAGAAATAGTCTATTTGAGATTATGTTAGAGCTTGGAATGCCTTTGAAACTCATCCGCCTTACAAGAATGACACTGTGCCACAAAAAGTACAAAGTAAAAGTATAAGGAATGCTCTCAAGTGATTTTACAGCGAATTTAGGCCTTAGACAGGGTGATGTGTTGTCAGCTATTTTGTTTAATATAAGCCTAGAAAAAGTAATAAGAGGAATAACTATAAATCCGGGAGGAACAATCATGAATAGAATGTTACAGTACATGGCATACGCAGATGACGTAGTCTTGATTGCAAGAAGTACCCAAGCTCTAAAAGACGCCTTCCAGCAGCTCAATGAAGGATCAGCAAATGTCGGCCTCTCGATAAATGAAAAAGACCAAATATCTGGCAAGCAGCAGAACAAGACAGATTGGCGAGAGACTTATGGAATGTAATGATAACAAATTTGAAAGAGTCGATCAGATCAAATATCTGGGTTCAGTTATCACAGAGGATAATAATGTTGAAGTAGATATAAAAGCGAAAATAGCTGCAGGGAACAGATGTTATCATGCACTAAGCCAATACTTAAAGTCAAGAACATTATTGAGGAAAATAAAAATTCAAATGTATGAAACAGTAATAAAGCCAGTGGTCTTATACGGGGCTGAGACTTGGGTGTTAACAAAGAAAGACGGAGACTTATTGAATATCTGGGAACGGAAGATACTGAGAAGAATATATGGTCCAGTATTCATCAATGGAGAATGGAGAATTCGCTCAAACAAAGAACTGCGTGACCTATACAAAAAATCTCAAATTGTGATTGAAATAAAAATAAGACGATTAAGTTGATTAGGTCATGTTGAGAGAATGAATAATGCAAGAGCTGCTAGAAGAGTCTTCAGGGAAACCCCAGGAGGAAGAAGGCTGAAAGGACATCCACAAAAGCGATGGCTGGAAGATATAGAAGATGATCTCTGTAAACTAGGCGTCAGGGGATGGAGACGGAAAGCTGCCGATAGAAAAGAATGGAGAGGCATCTTAGAGGAGGCCAAGGCCCTAAATGGGCTGTAGCGTCATGGAGTAAGTAAGTAAGTTACTTATTTATAAGAGTAAATGTTTATTTTCTTTCTATTTATACATTCTATTGTTTAAGACGTCATAGTGAGCGGCAACATGAGAGACTTAAAATTGTTGAACGGGACTTTATCATATAATAAATAATAGTATTTTTAATTTTGTTAAACGTTTGTCACACATACTGGACAATGTGGTAACGTGGTTCCAAGTTTTTTTATTTTATTTTGTAAATTTGTATTTATTTATGGAATAAACATATTATTATTATTATTAGTTTTAAATAAATTCAACATACACTTGAACAGAGATAAATGCAAGTTTTTTGAGAAAAGTATAAAATACCTCGGTCATATCATTAATGAAAAGGGTTTCATTAGAAACTAAAAGACCATCAAATGTGAGTGAATTGAAAACATTTTTGTGATTGGCTGCATACTAAAGTAAATTTATACCTAATTATTCCACAATATTGCATCCTTTGACAAGATTACTCAGAAAAAATATCAAGTTTATTTGGAGTTCAGAGTTTGAACAAAGTTTTAATAGGTGAAGGAAGAAATAACTAGTGAGCGAACCTTGGCTCATTTTGATCCTACTCTGACTCTAAGCCTTGCTACCGATGCATCACCTGTTGGCCTCGGAGCGGTTCTTTCTAACAGGCTAGACAATGGTACAGAGAAACCTATTTCATTTGTATCTCGTACTCTGACAATAAGTGAAATGAAATATAGTCAGATTGACAAGGAAGCAGCAGCCATGTATTTCAGACTCAAGAAATTCTTTCCATATATATACAGTCAAAAGTTTGTGTTAATCACTGACCACAAGCCACTTGTGTCCATCTTCGATCTTCATAGGACACTACCTGCAATGGCCGCAACGAGGATATTTAACTATGCCCATTTCTTATCTGGGTTTGACTACACTGTTGAATTTAAAAGAACAGAAAAGCATTGTAATGTAGCCTATTTGTCGAGGTTTCCTGTTGAAAAAACCTTGCAAACCAAAGTAGATGAGCATTCGATTTACCAGACTAATCAACCAGAAACACTGTCAATAACGAAAGAACTAATTGCTATTAAGTCACAAAAGGACGAACGCTTAAAAGATATAATTCACTTTTTGGAAACAGGAAGAAGTCTCGAACAACTAGGCTACAAAGAGTATGAATTTACTTTACAAGATGGTTATTTATTCAAAGGCAACAGGGTTGTTATCCCACAAAATTACATTCCAAATGTTTTTAGAAAATTACAATGTTACACTAGTGCTCCTTTCCATCCTTCCTCTAATGGACAGGCAGAAAGGTTTGTTCAAACATGAAGTAGGGACTAGTGGCTATGCAAGAAGAAAAGAGAGATATGAGCACAAAACTACAACTGTTTCTAATGCAAATGAGAAAATAAAAGAATTCAACTGGAGCAGATGCTTGCTCTTTGATGTTTCAGCAAAATATAAGAACAAGATTGGATATAATGAATTCTGAAAAACCTAAAACCCAAGTACAACCACCATCTAAAGTTGTTCGAAGCTTTCATGTGGGTGATAGAGTGCAGGCCTATAATTTCAGAGAGAGGGAAGGAAAATGGAGTTTTGGCCGTATAATTGGTACAGAAGGTGATGTCGTCTACACTTTGAAAATGGATGATGGTACCATATGGAGGCGACATGTTGACCATGTTCTTTCTTCAAGATTTGAGAGGGAAGATTGATACATATATCCCAATTTACAATCATATATATTTATTATTATTATTGTTCAATTTCATGTTATTGTTTACACACAGTTCTTTCATAATAAAATGGTGATTTTGTAGTTAAATATTATTCTTGTATTATGTCTTCAAGATTCAGCATATAGTAAGGACAAGCATAATGTTTATAATAAGTTTGTACGACCCATAACGAGATAGACTCCAAAATTAAAAAGTAATGAGTGAGGACTAATAAAAGGCTCCACCTCATATAACAAGTTTGTACCGACTTATCACAGTATCTCAAAAACTATAGTGAGTTAGACCATGACCCTGGCACAAATATTCTTTATAGACTCTAGATGGTCTTAAGAAAGGGTTTTTAAATTTTTTTACCAAAAAAATTCCAAAATTTAAGTAGTTAATAAATTATTAATTAAGCCTACCAATCAGAGTTTTTGTTGTATTCATCACACAACTGATAACGTTTAGGGCAGTTCACATTGAGTATATATATATATATATATATATATATATATATATATATATATATATTATCTTTAAATAAGTCAACCGAGTACCCTTAGAAAACATTTTAATTATTTCTTTTAATCATCCCATCTTCAAGATGGGATGATTCCCGAAACATGTCGAAGAAATAATTAAAATGTTTTCTAAGGGTACTCGGTTGACTTATTTAAAGATAATTATATTAGTAGCCCTATTTGATGAACGAAATAGTGAAATATATATATATATATATATATATTAATATTGCAGTTATTTTAAATAACTTATTTAAATAGACTACATAAATGTAGGCTACATATTACAAGCTGAAAGCATTTTTATTATTGATGAATATTAGCAGTTTGTACCAAAAATCGGAGATTGGTTCAAGATTCGACAATTGAACTGTAGTTTTGATAATTTTGTGGCAATATCTGTTAAATAAGGTCCAAAAGTTAGAATCTTCAGTGATTAAATTTAATTAAAAAATAAAGAATTTTATTGAAGAAAGAGTGTTGAAATAAAATTTATTTCAAAAACACAACCAATCTAAGACTAAGTGTTTCTATGTTAGCTTTGGATTTTTTTTTAATTTTAGCTATACAAATTAAATGGCGAAGAGAACTTATACAGTGTCTTCTCAGGGTACAGAAATAACATTGGATTTTTATTTAATATATTTTTGGGATCTTATGGTTTTAAAGAATCATGAAGATCTAAAAATTATTTTAAACCGCAATATTCTACTTTTTTATTTATTAACTAAACAACAAATACTTCTAATGTCAAAAAATCATCACATCAAATGACAATGCTGAAACTGGTTTCAACACACTCACTATAGTCCAAACTCGAAACTCGCAATAGTTAATAGCTTGTGAATATGACATCTCGTACATGAAAACTACAGTTGCCATTTTTATGACATATTTTATATCAGCCTGCTAGCCGATTCAGTTCTTATTCTGTATGTCACTTTGTTCCAACAACGATCGTATAGTTTCTTCCAAATTCGACAGCGATAAATTTGCAACATCTATGTATTTATTCGTGTGTAACATTGTGGAAATTCAAATTCATTTATAGTTTTGGTTACTATAATATCATTTATAAACTCTTTTATGTGAACAAATTTCTCACTTTTATCGGTGTAGGGCAAGGTCAAACGATCCTAAGAACAATTTTTTTTCTGAACAAATCATCACTTGTCAGTACAATAAAATCGAAACCGTATTTATTGTAATAAATTACTTGTCATTACAATAAATACTGATTCTTTTAGCGAATTTCCCATAGGGAAGAAGCTATTACCGTAGGTCTCATGGTGAGACTTAAGCCCGGGACCATGTTATTTTTTCTTCTTTAGGTGCCCAGAGTCCAAAAACAATAGTCGTTAAAATTTTTATATATATATATATATATGTATATATATATATATATATATGTGTCTGTTAGCACGATAACTCTCGTAAAAATGGTCCGATCGAGACCAAATTTGGTAGAGACGTGTATTCCTACAAATGCTCGGACGAGTTCGTAAACCAGACATATCGGTCAATGGGAACGGGTAGTTTGGGGGAGTTTTGTACCCCAAAATGGGGTTTTTTGCGTTTTTCACATGTAGTTTTTAAAAATTTCTAATTTTATATTTCACCATTAGAATCAGCTTAAAAAACTACACAATTAAGTTCCTTAAAGTTTTTCTCTATCTCCAATGGTTACCGAGATATTAAAAAATCTAAACACAGTACATTGTATTGTGGGGCTCCAATGTTAATCTTATGGAGGATAGGGAAAAATTAATATTTCCCATATTAATGAATATTTTTGGATAAAACTTGATATTTAGCTTCATGTGGTTAAGATCTATCCATTTACGCTTAAAAATCATAGTTTATGTGTTCATCATGGCAGCAAACCTGCATACTCTTTTCCCATAATAATTATATAGGGAATAGGCAAACTCCTTTATTTATGGACAGATGTTAATGAAAGTTGGTATAAATGTTAAGATAAAAATTATTTATGGTAGAAATGCCTAATTTCAGTGTTCCTCACAGCAGCAAACCTGCACACTCTTTGCCTTGTTAATCTTATGGAGAATAGGCAAATAATTCTCATGTTTATGGACAGATTTTTTTTAAACTTGTCATATATTATTTTTATATTATTGATTTGGAAATTCGCTGAGTACGCAGGTCTGCTGCGACGGGGGTATTTTATTGCACTGACAAGTGTACACACTTAAGAGGTATATATTTTTTAAATCCAACTATCACATTATATATTTACTCTTTTAGAAACTATTCTTATTAGGGATGGGTCGATTCAAATTTTTTCCGATTCCTATGACGATTCTCGATTCCGATTCCAACGATTCCAGGCATTGATATGACCTCTGTCAACAAATGTAACGCTTTAAGCACCCTAGAAGTGTCAATATATTTTTTTCAGTGTCACCAGGTTTATAGGGATTTGCAAGCCTTAAAAAAATCTTTATTGATTCTAGAAGTTAAGATATATACAGTAATTTTTTTCAGTAATAAAATGAAGAATTAAAAAATGTTAAAAAAGTATGTAAATTATATAAATATGAATATTTAGTATTTACATGAACAGATAAATAAATACATACATGAAATTTTTTGTTAATTCACGGTTGTGTACTTTATATATACACAAAATATGTGAAAAAAATTAAAAAAGCAAATTTGCTTAAAATTTAATGGCGAAACCAAAAATATATACTTATGTATAGATAATTTGAACAAGATAAATATGAACCGCTGCTAGTGGTAAATTCATGAAAATTTCAAAAATCACAAAAACTCATATTTGAGTCCAAGCAATTCCCTTATATCACTGTTTCAAAAATAATCCCCTATTTTGATAACAAAACAAAAAGTAATAACTAATTAGTGCATTTCTCCATTAAAACTATTTAGAACACAAATATAAACACTGTAAACAAATGTTTTGCTCAACAATAACAGTCAACAGCGGGACGACAGTGGACAGACTACGCCATTTAGGATAAAAATAATATTGCAATCCATCATCCTTCAATGGTCCATATTTTGATGACAACACAATAAATAATAATTAATGTATTTCACCATGGACAATTTGTTGCACAATGACAAAGAATGAATTCCGAATTCAAGATCAGATGGTGGCAGACGAAATGGGCAACGAAAGTGTTTTCGCGACACAATTACATCTGAAAAATATGTGCCAGCTTTTAGAGTAAATTGATATAATCAGATTATTATAATTTGCTAATCAAAGAACACACTTTTTATTAAACTATCAACGTTTAAAAATTCTTATCAAATTAGCATCATGTTAGCAAATTCATCAACAGATAGACGAAAATGACACTATGTCGTGCAAGCTACTTGGTATCCTTGGTATCGTATCGTAGTTTGTGAATCAGATTCAGAAAAATAGTCCATTATATCGAAATATTGTAACCAATTATTTGTATAAAAACAGAAGTATTAAATGGGCTTATATTTTTTTACAACTAATCCAGTTAATAATTATGATGGTAAATGAATATACTTGTTTTGTTACCGTGGAAGTTCGTTTCAAGTAATAACACAATTAACAGTATTCTCATAATCGGCATCGACAACTATATTCTATATCAAGATTCAATATCGTATTGATTGTATTGAAGTTTATCAGCAACTGAAATAAGAATTATTACAATGTATGTTGCAACCTTGAACTGACCAATGACGTTCTATCATTATTTTTAAAAAGGATATGAATTTACGTCAATTCTGATAATCGGCATTGACAACGACATTCAATATCGTATTGACGATGTAATCTGAAACAAAAAGTTTGAGTGTTAATGCTCATTTTTTATATGGTCTATCAGTCATTTTGGATATTTATTGAATTCTACTGGGTACTTGTTACTTTTGTTTTAGAGCCCGATATCCGATTGAATTGAAATTAAATATTGGTTTTTATTTACGCGGCTACGACAATAAACTGAAAGTGGACGATAATTTTAAGTTGACAAGACAACGATTTGTTTCCTGATCCAAGTTTCATAAAAACAATGAAGACTGTATCTTACTACGACATCGTGACGAGGAAAACGAACATAATTCTTTCTTTTCCCATTCGTCGCCGGCGGAACAACGAACGCCTGAAATCAAAGAATCAAAATCGACCTTGGGCGATCATTTTCGATTCCGATTCCAATCCTGAGAATTGGTGGAATCAAGAATCGATGTTTGGAATCAACCCAACCCTAGTTCTTATTATAAAAAAAAGATCAATACATTATATTTGTAATATAAACTAAACTATAAACTATTTATTATTAAATCTTTAATATAAATTATGTCATGCGTTATGTTCTTACAATATTTTTGTTAATATTAACAAATTATATAAAATATTGTTCATGGCATTATAATGTGTTGATTATACGCTTTTAGATGGAGTAGTTTACAGCAGTAGTAGTATAAGTAAACACATTTTAATCATAACTGTGACATTAAACGACTGGACAGCGAGTGCTTGCAATGCACGTAATACTGCACGCTAGACAAGCTTCTACAGTCACTTCTAGAGCGGACTGTACTCAGCCCCTTACTTGGTTTTAAGAAACCTGGGTGTAGTGTAACAGTTGATTCAGTGAAACCTCGGTGTTATGAATTTTCGATATTTATAGTATTTTTAGCCTCACTGGGCATTGTGAAAATGTTTAAATGTGTTATGGCTAATCAACTTATAACTTTCTTAGAAAATAACAGTTTACTTGATAAAGACCACCATGGTTTTAGAACTGGTTTATTTATAAGAGCAAGCAACGATTTTATTCAGTCTGGCTCTGTTAGCTTTAAGTATAACTGGAAAAATATAAAAATGACACTATTTATGTATATTTTGTATACAACTGAATAAAGACATTTTATATATTGTATTACTGTACACACCTCACAGTTCGCTGCATTTATCATTACACAGAAATTCCAAACTGCCACAGTAGCCTAACGGAGTACTGTACGAACATCTTTCTAGCACAGTTAGATGTTGACTGAGTTGCGTAACACCTTGAAAAAAAGATCACCGCGCTAGTCCCAACCCTTGTGGACACAGATGTAAATGTAATCTACTTTCTGGATAGCCCTCGTATGTAGGTGTATATGTTTAGTTGGTAGGTGTAGGTATTTAGGGTGTGTCCTGTTTAGTTTTCTATAAAAGAGAGAAATAAACTTATTTATAAAGGGATGTAATAAACTTTATTTACCTTTATTTTGCCTGTAGATCTCAAATCTTAGATTTCTATTCTGATGCACATTTATTATTATATGAGGAAATCATTCATATCAAATTAAAAAAGTATGTGTCAGTTCATTGATATCATTCATTTTTATTCTAATGTTTATGGAGTAGTATAAAATTATTTATGTATTTCCTCTTCATTTCTCAAGATTGCCTTCAGGAAGTGATTGTATTTACTTGATTTCGAAAACAAGGCATAAGGTCTGATGACCGTGTTCAATGTTCATTTGTAAAAATAAATAAAGAATGAAAAAAATACATGGTTTAAAATAGCACTATTCTATTCTAGGAAAGCCATTTTTAACCCACCTTTCCCAACATATAACCATTAGGACTATCACATCGCAAGTTTTTAAGCTGTTGTTCCACCCAGAGCCGAGGAGCTGGAGGCCAGCTGACATCCAGATCCTTGGGTCGGAGTCCACAAAGGTACACGTCTACTACAGACGGGGGATGCAAAGCTAGCTCTTCTGGCAGATACCACATGAGAGATACCTATACAAAAAAAATAAATCTTACATCCTCCTTATAAAAATAATGATAGTTTTAAAAACATGAAACGAGACATATTTTCAAAAACAAACTCACACCACAACACCAAGGACCAACAATATTAATGATTTATTTTTATTTTTCTCTATTGTAGTAAAAGAACTTAAAATTAAAGTATAGAAACATCAAGAACATCCTCCCTAAACATTGTATAAATCAACAAAATGCATTGGAAACTTACAAAAATTGTCTGAATCTGTCTGTTAGAAGCTTCTTACTACAGACACAATATCTCAAAGTGAAGAATTGTCAAACGATGCCTGACACAGCATAAGTTGTAAAATATGTGAGAAATTGCTCTACTTGAACAAATAATTTTAGTTCAAAACTTTGTAGTTGTATTAAACATTAAATTCCTTGATACTCCACAAAATATAATGGCATTACTGCAAATTCACTTGTCTCTAACTGTCAGACATCATATGATAAAGAATTGGTTACAATTAGTTTACACAAAATTAGCCGTGTTATTACTGGCTGATACTGTCTTTTTAAATGGAAAATCTATAGCTTTGACTCTTATCACATCATCACTTTTAATTTTCCGGTCTGCTTTGATTCAAATAATAGCTCTATTTCCTGTACGAAATTCGCTCAAACAGCAACAAAGCCAGGTACATCATATGGTACGGTATCATAATGATGTCAAAATTTCTTATTGTGAAGATAGAAAACAAAAATATTTTATTGTAAATCATTCTACCTACAATAGATTAAATATTTTATTCACCATTTGATTTAAATAGTGTTTGCCATTTGAATACAAGTAAAGAAATGAATGGGTCCCCCTGAAAACTTTCCAAACTGTAAAATTTCAAAAATGGAGATATTTAGTGGAAAAGGTTCTAGATGCTACAAACTACACGGTATGGTATGTTTGGTTTTTAAGATATTTGAGTTTGCAGCCTTGATTTCATCTGTCAGAATTGGGGCGCCCCACAAGACTCCACGGTCAATTTAACTTTCTATGCTTGATAACCCGTAAACTAGGTTTTTGTCGCTTGGAACGTTTTCAGGGGGACCCATTCAAATAATAAAAGAGGTTGGCTTAATAATAACTGAACAAACTTACCAAAGCCTGATCATAGCGGCCGTTGTCCAACAATTGGACAAATGCTCTGACAGGTTTATTGTATTTGTTGAACTCAATAATCTTCAGTACTATGGCTCGTTGGTAAACTCCACGGGACGTTTCCAATGCCACAATATCACCGACCTTGGCATATCCGTGTAACCTCCTGTAAATATAAACATAATGAAAATATTATTCAGTTCAAAAATATGCAATGCATGTATCTTACCACCAAATATTTAAAAAAAAACCTTAACAACAGACATATAGGGCTGGTTTCCCAGCTCGGCTTTATATAGTCCGTAACTAATGCCAGTCCCAGTCTTACTTAGTCCGCGTCTAAAAAATCGGGTTTCCGATTCATGAGACGTCTGGTTTCCGTGCGTAAAGCCGCATTTACACGAGGCCAGTAGGCGGACAGGTTACCTGAGCAGGTGACCTGAGGCAGGTTACTGTCCCGGGGACCTGCCGATGATCCTGTCCACACGACGTGGGTCGTGAGCGAGCCAGTTAAATGTGGAATATGGCAGAGAGTGCATCTTCAGTGTTATCTTATGATGACATACAAGAAATTACGCGAAATCTTATACTGGAATTTGTAAGCGAGTCATGTGAAATATTATTGGAAGAACTGGAACTGGAAGTGTTCCTTTTTCCATTATTCCTTTCATTATATACAACCACTTTACATTTGGCACATATAAATCGGTTGTACCGTAGCCTGATTTTGCACTTTTCACTGATTTGGCCATTTCACCAGAGTAAGTGGCTCGTAAAGTTTTTATTTTAGATTTAACCTCAGTTATTCCAAACCCTTCAATTTTCATAGCGGAAACTATTTCGCCAAGGGCTGTCTTGCGCGCATTCTTGTTCTTGTAGAGGTCAGTAAACTGGTGCCATAAACAAGGCCGGTCCTTATAAAGTTCCAAAAACGTAATTATCATCTCTTCAGACCAACGTGGAGCCATTGAATAACTACAGTTTTATAAAAAATATAAATGTTAACAATTTAAAACATGAACAAACATCCAATTGCACTGGTTACTGTTTGTCACAAATAAGCTCACTTGCTCTGTTTGACAGACTGAGTTGTCCACACGGCGTCAGTGCGAGGCAGGCTGTGCAGCAGGTCAGTTTTTGAGTGGTGGGGGGGCAGGTTGTCTACTCCTCGTGCAAGTCGACCTGGCAAGCATTTTGGCAGGCAGCTGACCTGTAAATTCGAGCTTGGTCGTCCACACGGGGAAGGTTACTTGCCTCAAGTCACCTGCTTCGAGTAACCTGCCCGCCTACTGGCCTCGTGTAAACGCGGCGTAAGAGAAATAAGCTTGCGTGTAACATAGTACTAGCTTATCTTAGGCCGGGTAACTGAGAGGTAATTGTAGGGAAAAATTACCAATAACATTTACCATAAGAAGATTGAACTATTAATTGACTGGTCCCCTTGGATCTGGGATCCCGAACCTTATTGCCAGAAGATCTATCAACTCAATCAATGCATTTTATGGGAACCCAAATCTTTCGATAAACTCTCCCTCGTGTATTTCTATATTTGCTCAGACGAGTTCCTAAACCAGACATATCGGTCAGTGGGAACGGGTAGTTTGGGGGGGTTTTGTACTAAAAAATTGGGTTTTTTGTGTTTTACATATGTAATTTAAAAAATTTTAATTTTATCTTTCACCAATAGAATCAGCCAAAAAACAACACAATTTAGTTCTTTAAAGTTTTTCTCTATCTCCAACGATAACCGAGATATTAAAAAAAACAAGCACAATGCGTTGTATTTTGAGGCTCCAATGTGAGTGGAAGGGGAGCCTCTGACAGAGTAACTTGGTGTTAGTGTGCTCTTCAGTTTATGTGCAGTTTTAGTGGTTTTTCAAACTGTTAAAGTAGTGTTTCATACCAATTTATAGTGTTTTTACTGTGCTTAAATGTATGTGAGTCATTTAAAAAAATTTGTTGCACAAAATAAAATATAAAGGATTTTAGTAAAATTATTTCTTGGAATTACAGGAATATTCAGTAGTGACACAGATAAGAAGGGAGTAGAGATAAGAGGGATTGACCTCTGGACTATAGATAGTGGACTGGGATATTGGAACTTGCTTGACATTATCACTGATGTCATTGGCACTGTGTTTACAAACAAACTTCATAATTATTAAGTTGACTATTTAGCCATTGAGGGACTATTTGACTTGGCGGTTATTTACAATTGTATTTATTATTTACAGTTCTGGCACTTAATGAAGGTGAACTGAGTAGCTTTTATTGAGTGCTAGTAATACTTGCCTTGAAAGTATATTACAAAAAGGATTTTAATCTGTGAATTTATTATTACATTATTTTAATATATTTTACCCAATTATGGCTAGATATCCCTGTGGTGTGTGTGAAAAAAAATGCCGGCACATCTTCTATGTACAGGTTCATGCTGCAAATGGCATCATTTTAAATGTGTGCAGCTGAGCCTCTCTGATATTAAACACATGAAGGAGGGGGATTTGGTGAAGAACTGGAAATGTTCTAAATGTACTCTTGATATTGAGGTTAATGAAAATTACAGGTTAAGTATAGGAGTTTGTGTTAATAGTAAGGAAAGTCACAGAGAAGAGCAGTTTAATCGCTCAACACTATTTGATGAGTTAAATAAATCAATTCTCGATGAAAATGAAGAATTAAAACATGAACTTCATTTGGCAAAGAACAGTAGTTCTCTGTATGTTTTAGAACTGGAAGATAAGTTGAAAGAGTACGAGGAAAAATTTGAGTCTCGGGAAAAACTATTTTATTAGAGTGAAAAGGATATGCAGAAAAAGATCAAATTTTTAGAGCAGCAGCTGAAATGGGAAAAAGAAGCCAGGGATAGTATTGTTGAACAAGTTGAGGAGGAGTCAAGGGACTCTTTTAAACATAAGCCTATTCATATACAAATTAAGAACTGTGATAGTTGTGTTATTTATAAAGAAGAGACTAGAAACATGTTAGACACTATATGTAGCCTAGAGAATGTTGCAAAGCTACTAGAAAATGAGTGTTTGGAAAAACAAAAACAAAGAAATAAATTAGAAACGGTAAAAACATTATGTTTAAATTGTTTTCCCCCCCTCAAGATTAAGAATAAGAAATTTCAAGCCCTCCCTGCAACTGATATATGGCATAAGGTAACTAAAACCTCGCATCGTACAAAAATAAATATTAAAAGCAGTGACATGACAGGGGTGTCACCTAGCTTTGTCTCAGAGAATCAGTTTCAGGTGCTACAAGATGATTTGGAAGATGTCGAGTCGGATGTGGCTGCCTCTGTTTGCGAGGAAGAAGAAGAAGAAGAAAGTAATTCAATCCAACAAATAATTAAAAAGAAGAAAAAAAATACTTATTTGTGCCGATAGTCATGGGAAAGATTTAACTTGGTATGTTAACACTGCTCAACACACTCATGAAGCAATAGGTTTTATAAGGCCTGGTGGACTTACAGGTCAGATAATTAATGAAAGAAACATTAAGGAAGAAAATCTGAAGAAAGGAGATGTTCTTGTAGTTGTATGTGGAAGTAATGATGTGGCAAGAAATGAATCAGAAAAGGTTTTTGAAACTTTAACAAATATCCTCCCTAAAGTAAAAAATACAAATGTTATGTTAGTAGATTTACCAATGAGACACGATTTAACACATTGGTCGTGTGTAAATAACGAAGTAAGAAGAACTAATAAGCGCCTTGAGGAACTAAGTGAGAACTATCATAAAGTGTCAGTGGTTAAAGCAAGTGGAGCGCTAAGACATTTGCATACAAAACACGGGCAGCACCTCAATCAACTAGGCAAGATATGGTTAGCTGATCTCATAACCAAAACAATTGCATCAACAACATCTGCTGCAAGAAGATGTCTGCCGGGAGCCGAAGACCAGCCGCCTCCTCCGGGAACCGAGACACCATCTCCGGGAAATTAGTCACCTTCTCCAAGGTGACTCTACAAGTTATTGTCGAGCAACCATAATTCATGGGGGATCTGCAATTTTCACTAGGATAGACCCAACCTTGATTAAAGTAATGGATGACATTAACAGACTCTCTGTTGAATTGGATTGTGAAATTGCTTGCATTGAAATATTAAATTTTAAGTTAGTGATAGTAACCATTTATCGAAGTCCTGATGGAAATATTGAAAACTTTTTTAATGTCATAGAAAAATTGTTAAGTCACATTAGTCGGTTAAATAAGCAATCAATTATATGTGGTGACTTCAATATGGATTTTCTTAGTTTTGAAAAAACACCTGTAAACCTTGTTAATCTCTTTAATATGTATGGTTTACAAATGACAGTTACTGTGCCTACTAGAGAGAAAAGATGCTTAGATAATATATTTACATCTTTAAGTGACGGCTTTACAATTAATGTAGTTAACAGACATGTTAGTGACCACCTAGGACAGGTTTTTAAGTGTAATTTTGACAACGAACATGAAAACTGTTCTACAGATAACTTTAAAACAATAACAAAGATAACTGATGAAGGGATTAGAGAATTCAAATTCTATTTACAAAAAGAATCATGGGAGGATGTTTTTCGTACAAATGACCTTCATGTTAGTTTTAGTACTTTTATAGATGCTTTGAAATATTATTTTAGTGTATGTTTTGTGAGTACTGTAACTAATAAAAACCTAATATATAAAAAAGCCCCAAAAAATTGTCATTGGTATAATTTAGAGATTAAAAATATTAAAGGCAGATTAGATTTGCTGTATAACCTCTCAAAATCTACAAACATTGCTTGGTATATAAATGAATATAAGGAAGACAAGATTATGTATAGGCGTAAGATTAAAGAGGCAAAAAAACAGGCAAACGCCAGCTTTATTGATAATGCAAAAAATAAAACAAAAGCATTATGGGATATTGTAAATAAAAATAAAAAAGGTACTGTAAATAGTAGTGATAATAATTATTTTATACCAGATGAATTTTATGACTTTTTTCTTTTTTATTAATGTTGCCAAAGATTCAATAGGTCCGAATACTTGTGTAAATAGTGTCTCTGATTTTAATTTATATTTAAGTAACCTGATTGTACCTGATAATGTTAGTGAATTTAGTTTTAAGTTTGTAACAGAAAATTATATTATAGATGTAGTTAAGCAATTTGCTCCTAAAAAAAGTAAAGATCACTATGGTTTGACTAATGCTTTGATTAAGGAAACCATTACCAGTTTTGTGTCTCCACTGACAGTTCTCATTAATAGTTGTTTAGAATTGGGAATTTTTCCTGATGTTTTAAAGATCACCAAAGTGCTTCCTATTTACAAGAAAGGTAAAAAAGAGGATATAGGTAACTATCTGCCTATTGCAATTGTACCTGTTGCTGTTTTGTCTAAAATAGTGGAAATAGTAGTTAGTACACAATTAATGCAATATTTGGAATCATATGATTTGATATGCAAAGAACAGTTTGGATTTCGAAAAGGACTATCAACTACTCAAGCAATTATTTCTCTGGTTGATAAGATACTAGATTGTTATGAAAAAAAGGACTTTGCTGCAATCACTTTCTGCGATCTAAGTAAAGCCTTCGATCGAGTATCACATACAGTACTTATAGAAAAGTTAAAACATTACAATATAAAAGGTGTGGCTTTAGATTTATTTAGGTCTTATCTGCAAAATAGATCTCAGTATGTGGCATTAGGGAATAATGTGTCTCAAAGTAAACTTGTAACCTGTGGAGTCCCTCAAGGCTCTGTACTTGGGCCATTATTGTTCTTGATAGTGGTTAATGACTTAAGTGTAAATATCCCTGCAGATATTGTTTTAATTGCAGACGACACCACAGTTATCACCAGGAATTCAGACTATTGTCAACTTTTAGAAAACTGTGAGTTAAATAAAAATTCTGTTGAGAACTGGCTTACAGCAAATAATTTAATTTTAAATCAAGATAAAACATCAACTGTAGTATTTAGTCTTAGAGATGTTCCTGAAATGCCGAATGAAAATTTGAATCCAAAGTTTTTGGGACTTACTTTTGATTCTACCCTAAATTGGCAATATCATGTTCATGTAATAAAAAGAAAACTTAGTTCTAGTATATTTGCTGTAAAACGTTTATGTGGGGAATTCAATCAGAATGCGTTAATTTAATACAGGCTTATTATGGACTTTTTCATAGCCATTTAAGTTATGGTTTAATTGCTTGGGGATCTCTCCTCATGCAAATGAAGTTTTTATTATGCAAAAAAAGTTCTTAGAGTAATTGCTGGTGTAAATATGTGTCATAGTTGTAAAAATCTATTTAAGGAGTATAAAATTTTGACTTTGTTTTCTTTATTCATACAACAATGTCTACTTTACCTAAGAGCCAATATTCACCTATTAGATTGTAGAAAAGATGTGCACAGTCATAATACTCGTTTTTGTAATAACATCAATTTGCCAAAAGTAAGACTAGTTAAGACAGATAAAAGACCAATGATGATTGCTATTAGTTGGTACAATAAGTTACCATTAGACATAAGAATGCTTAGTGATAAAGATTTTAAAATTAAATTAAATTATTTTCTGTGTAAAGGAGATTTTTATTCTGTGGAAGAGTATATGTCAAGACAATGGACTGATAAGGACTTTTGTTGAGTATTATTTATTAAGTTGACGTGCCAATGTATTTGTATGAAATATTTTCTGGCTGAATAAATTTCTTATTCTTATTCTTCCAATGTTAATCTTACGGAGGATAGGGAAAATATTTAGCTTCATGTGGTTGAGGTTATCCTTAATGCTTAAAAATCATAGTTTATGTGTTTATCATGGCGGCAAACCTGCATACTCCTTTCCCATGTTAATTATACAGGGAATAGGCAAACCCCATTATTTATGGACAGCTGTTGATGAAAGTTGGTATAAATGTTAAAAATAAAAATCTTTGATGGTATAAATGCCTACTCTCAGTGTTCCTCACAGCGGCAAACCTGCACACTCTTTCCCATGTTGATCTTAAGGAGAATAGGCAAATAATTCTCATGTTTATTGACAGATTTTGACCAAACCTGTAATATATTATTTATTATTATTATTATATTGATTTGTAAATTCGCTGAGTACGCAGGTCTGCTGTGACGGGGGTAATTTATTTTTTTATGCCTCAAATATATGCAAACCTGTACCCGATGAAGTACACACTTACTAAAGGTCTTCTGCTAGGGTCGGAATTTCAGCTATATTTAGTGTGACCGTGTTGGTCATCAATGACATTAGAAAACGAAAACACAGCGAGTGTACCCGATCGGACGCACCACACACTTTAGTAATGTACTGAGCGTATCCCATTGGGTACACTGCCGCTATTTAAAGAAGCACCTGTGTACCCGATCGGCGCACTACGTCGCTAACTTGCTAAATGATGTGGACCGGGAAACACGACTTTTTAGGCTAAGTCTAAATATCAGTTATCTCCCCATGTTATCAATGACAGCCATGTCCAAACCATAATGTATGCAGATGATACAACCCTTCTATTTGCAGACGACACCGCTCAACAATTACACTAAAAAATCCTAATTTTAATAGATAAAGCTCTTCAATACTCCCTGCAAATCGAATCTGGCTATAAATCCATCTAAATCCATATAGATAAACTTTAGCAGACAACACGAACAAATGCAAGAAATTCCTGATATTTTGACTGGAAGAAAATCAAAACTATTGGTAATAACAATTGATGCCAATATCTCCTGGACAGATCATATACACAATCTGGCTAGGAAAATTTCATCTGGAATATATGCAGTGAAAATATTGAAATGGATAGGAGGTGTTAAAATAGCTAAAACAGTGTACTATGCACTAGTAGAGTCACAAATCAGATATGGATTAATTGTTTAGGGAGGAACATCTGAGTACAACCTAGGTAAAATTCTTGTGCTCCAGAAAAAAGATGTTAGGGTACTCTCTGGCCTTGGTTCTAGAGATAGCTGCAGAGAGGCTTTTAAATCTCTAAATCTAACAGTCACAGGGCTTTTCATCCATGCAGTATACACCTAACACTTGGACCTACCTAGAAATGGGAATTTCCATTCATACAACACCAGAAGGGCAGCAGACTTCAACCTTCCAATTCACCATACAACACAGTATAGCAGGAAACCCTCTTAAATTGGCCGAAAAATTATCAACTCACTCCTACAAGACTTAAAGAACACGTCAGAAAAAGTTTGGAGAAGCACCTCAGAGACTGGCTAGTTGAACGACCAGTTTACTCTATCAAGGAATTTTTTGAAATATGTGGGAACATGTAAAGCAAGATTAATTTATTAATTTATTCATAATGACGCCATTGTATTTCTTAATGAAAGTGCAAATAAATAGAATTGTCTTTTGTCTTATTATTAGTTTTAAGTATGGACTAATGATAAACCCAAGCTAGGAAACGGGCCAATAATTATTTTTACAAACATCGTTAATCACATAAGCAATATATTTTTGTACTCGACATCGCAATGAGGAAAGCATTTTCAAAATGCCTTGAGCAGAGCTTTAAAAAGCTCAAAAAAGCATAATGACTCAAGCCTTTGTACACACCCAAGCCTAAAAATGTGTTTTTTGGGTACTAGAAACTAGAGGTGTGTGGATAGTGAATTATTTTTTTGGATCGGATAGCTCAAGTTCGGATCGGATCCTAGTTAGGGTTCAATAACACAGTGGAATCACACTTATCTAAGAATAAATTAGGAAAAAATCAAATGTTATGAACATTATTAAATAGTACATACAAATCATAAGTTCTTCATAGGCTGAACAACAAAACTAAAATTTTTACTTCACTGCATTGAAAAGTAATAAATTGTAATGTACGCTATATTATTCACGGAATGAAATCAATAGGAACCTTATAATTCACCAATAAATTACATAAACAGTTCTTAAAAGTTCGATATAAAAACCATGGATAGATTGATAAAAAATATTTCTCAAATTAATTTCATAATTCAACTATTTAAATTATTACAATGACAAAAACGAATCGCCATATACAAAGAACCAAGATTTGACAGACGACGTTGGATCGTTGCCATCGGCTGTCTGCGTATCGGTAGGGATATGCGATATTTTTGTAACAGTGATAGAGTCACTGATATGGATCCGTCACTGATATATCAGTGACAAGGGACTGGAAAAAGCAGTGACAGCGCTGCAGCTAACTATTGAACAAAGGACTGTGCGCAGGCGCAGAGTTGGAGTATCGGGCAGTAGGAACAATATTTAAACCTGAGAAATTATGATACCTTATCGTAATCTAGTTAATTATTCATCTTAAAATTATCTAAAATGTAACATTTAATAACTAAAGACGTGTAAAATCATTCAACAAAGAGAAAATGTAGAATGAAAACGAATGGAAATTTGTTGATTATGTAAACAACGAAATAGGCCAAATGTAAATTTTGCAACACTTTATCGTATTGCTCAAACTCGGACAGCTTGAGAATGCGATAACGAAAAATAGTCCATTATGTCAAGTTGAATTTTAATTCGATCAGACGATCAAATTATGCAGACAATCAAAAATAAATAATTAAAAGAAATAAATAAATAAATAAATTAGTATATATTTTTGCTGCAAATACCAGAGCTATTATGATGGTTGAACTTTGTTACCAAATTATTAATTATTAAATCAACAATTCAAGGTTTTTCGTAGCAAAAATCATATTTTATGCGGAATAATATCAACCACAATCTGATACTCGGTGCAACTATCAATGACGCTATGCTTTGTATTTCGAAATGCAATATCGTGTTGAACTTAATTGGTTACTTAAATACGTAGTTGAAAAATCAAATAATCATACCGCATCCTCAGACCACCCAAAGGCGTTCTTACATTCCAATAGAATATGAATTGCATAATTTCGTCATCTGCTTAAACATTTGATACATTTTTGAACTTAATTGGTTACTTAAATACGTAGTTGAAAAATCAAATAATCATACCGCATCCTCAGACCACCCAAAGGCGTTCTTACATTCCAATAGAATATGAATTGCATAATTTCGTCATCTGCTTAAACATTTCTGTTGATCAAAGATGTTCAGTATCGCTGACTTAATCTCAACGGAAAGTTTTGCTTTTATTTTTCGGTTTAAACCTCATTTTATACAGTCTATCCGAAAGTTCGGATATTTTTAGAACTTTATGGATACTTGTTTTGCATTCGGATCGGAGCCGGATATTCGATCCGATCCGAAACCGATCAGACTTTTCGGATCTCCCCACACCTGTATTAGAAACATATTTTTCTTAAAATGTGACAAATAAGCCTGCAAGTAAGAGTGAAAAATTTACTGAAAGTTTAATTATACACTAGTCTATAATATCAATAAAATAAATATTAGATTTTTTACTTAGATTAAAATCATAATGTATGTATAAAGTATTTTGCAATTTTTTTATAAAATTTTAATAAATTTTCTTTTGATCCCTAAAAATCTGAGGGCCACAAAAAATCATCTCGGGGCTGCATAGTGAGGGTCCTGGCTCTATATGTATTAGTTACTGAGATATTGAATGTTTTAAACCCATTAAATTGTGCTTTGTTTAAGATATGAGAGAAAACTATATGGCTATATGGCTTTCTTCCATACTAAATACAAGTCAATACTAAACTTTTTTATTTTCACCAAACACAGATGGTAGTGAACAAAAGACAGTTCATTTAGAATTTCAGCTATCAGGTAGTAACCAGAAAAATTTAAGATTTGGGTTAATTGTCATTCATACTTTTTTCACTGTTATTGGCTTAGTGGGAATAGAGATAGATGCATTGGTGTCATCAATTCAATCAATCATTTATTTGCCGTTAAGTAGAGTTTACAATAGGCATCGTCACATTTACAATTAATTATCACAATATTCATGTTTAGAAAAGTCCATATCACAGCAGTTCAGATATTCTTCTGTGCTATAAAAACATTTGCTTTTAAGCCACTTTGAAACAACAGTACAAAACTTCTTAAATGGTAGCATTTTTACAGATGATAGTAAATTATTAAATTACAACAAATTCTGTCAAGATAATTTTTGCCATCAAATCGCTCTTTGGAATATATCAATTGGAGCTGAAACTACATATCTTTCTCATGTTAGCGGTAGCCTCAATAATTCAACCACATTAATAACAATTAACAATTATGGGTTAATTGCATTTACATTGATCAGCTAATTTGTTTGAAACATATTACTTTTAGAGGATCTCAGAACTAGTTCCGACCTGAGTCAGAGTCACAGTTGTTGTTCTGAGCAAGGAGTTGTTCATTTAGGAAGTTCATTCCAGAATACCATGTTCATGTTTCACTCACTATATTTTCATTTAGTTTCATTCACCTCAATAGTGTTTGAAACTCAACAAGAATTATAATACAAGAAAATATTACATCAAATTATTTACACTGTGTGTTTATCTCTAGCAAATTATTTTTTCTTTCCGCCTTAAACTTTGATTCGGTTGTTTAATAAAAATATTTTTAAGAGGGTGGCAGCCAATTTTAAGGTTGGAAATAAAATTAATGGCCTTTTCACTGTTTTTTATGGCGGAAAAGAAAGTATTCACGGCTTATTCATGGTTTTCACAATTGCTGGGGGACCTGATTTGAGTAAACCCTAAATTTGGTGATTTAATGTTTCGCTCTTAGTAAGAAACTACAACTCACTTATTGCTTTCCACAGCGTAGAAGTTGTTGAGTTTCATTGACAGCACCAACAGATTACTTGGAAGCCGCTTCCAATCTTCTTTCTTCTCGGCATGTTCAATGAGCCTCACAGAGAAATGGCACGCATCATGGACGTACTGCACCATTATTTTAACCCATCCAGTCCTGTGAACATTATTTACAATTGCATTGATTATTTTCTTATTTTTTTACTTGTAAGTTTTTACTAGTTACTTCATTACCCGATTTCATTTCATTTGGTCAGAATCAACTGGAGAAAGTAGATCAGCTAAAGTCACCAATGTTACAATCTACTGGCACAATCTATCTGTATGCTCTATCTAGAAATCTTTTCCAACACTTTAAAAAAATTTAAAAATTTAAACAGTAATGTTTTGTTACCTTTGGTATCATAAAAATTAAATAAATGGAGCAAGGATCACTTGAGTAAGAGGAGGCAGTAGTATAGATGGGACAGCTGCAGTGCACTGAATTGTGTTATGGTGTTCTGTACTACTTACAGGAACTAACAAAACTAAAACATTAACTTTCTAGAAATCATAATCACAACATAATGTTAAACAATGAGGTTATTAATTTTTGTTATTCCATCCGTATATTATTAATTTGGTCTTTTTGTTGTTTTTAGCGTATTTCCCATAGGGAAGAAGCTATTACCGTAGGACTCATGGTAAGACTTTAGCCCAGGACCATGTTATTTTTTCGTTTTTAGGTGCCCTTAGGCCAAAAACAATAGTCGTTAAAGTTTATATATATTTCACTGCTTAGTTCATCACATAGAGATACTAATATAATTATAATGAAATAAGTGAACCAAGTACCCTTAGAGAACATTTTAATTCTTTCTGTGTGTGTTTCTGTTAACATGTCATGCAACTCTCGTAAAAATGGTCCAATCTAGACAAAATTTTTGGGCGTGTTTGTAATCCAGACTTATCGGGCAATCGGAAGTGGTAGTTTGGGAGGGATTTGTACTCAAAAATTGGATTTTTTTGCATTTTTCATGTAATTTAAAATTTTTTCTTTTAAAATTTTCATCTTACACCATTAGAATCAGTTTAAAAAACTACATAATTTAGTTCTTTAAAGTTTTGCTTGAAAAATCTAAACACTGTATGTTGCGTTTTAGGGCTCCAATGTTAAGCTTCATAAGGAAAAATTAATATTTCACTTATAAATCTATATCTTTGGATGAAACTTGATATTATGAATCATTGAGATCCATTCATTTATGCTTAAAAATCATAGTTTATGTGTTTATCATGGCAACTAACCTGCATACTCTCCCCATATTAATCATATGGAGAATAGGAAAACTCCTTTATTTATGGACAAATGTTGATGAAGCTTTGTATAAGTTGTGAAATAAAGATCGTTTTATGAAACATATTTTGGTAAGTGAGCTTGAAGCGTCGATTGGTTTGGAACCCTAGTATCAGAGTGGTTCACAGCTAAACACAGTGGTTCCCAAACTGTGGGTCGCAACTCACTAGTGGATCGCGTTAGTATCCCCCCCTACTTGGCACAATTTTTTTTAAATAAATTAATATATTAATGAATAAATATGTGTGTACTTTTTTCTGTCTCAGGACAGCAACAAAAGTTGTCAGTTGAATAACTAAAAATTTAATTTAAAACACTTTTTTTTATTTAACTGTTGGGCTCTATTCTTTTACGTACTAACAAAGAATGTAACTGAACTACTAGAATTATTCTTCAAATAGGATCTTCTTATCTTTATAAAGTATTAATTAAAGAAAATATAGGTCTATTCTGTCTACTGTAGTAATCTGAAATAGCCAGAAAATCAATAAATGAATCTCCTGCAAAGGCTAAGAATTCAATATGATTTCGGTAGGATGAGTATAACAATTTTTTAACCCTAGAAGTGGCAAGCTTTTTACTCTGAACTGTAACATAAAAATAATTACTAATATCTTCTTGAAATATCAAAGTTTAAACAAAAAAAGCTTAAAACATGCAGCAAAACAGGTGTCCACTGCAATCCCAATTAAGCCTACAAATGCCGTCAACTTCCACCCAAGCCGGTCACCGTTTATTTAAGGTGGGCCCTCCACTCCGCTATACCGCACATTTGCAAGCCAAATTGGGATTGCTCATGGTCGGGATTCGAACCCTAGCACTTCCGAGTGGCTAGAACGTTATGCTCATCAGCGTAGCGCATTAGCCACCTCAGCCATCCAGTGCCTAGGAAAAGAAAGCGCTTACTTGGTTATAAACCTGCCCGGTCGCAGGCTCGTGTACTACAAGAGCAGTTTCGGTTGTTGGCCCCCAGAGGGAAACACGGTCGCGTAGGCGATAGTGTCTAACAATTCCACAAAACTGACGACAGATGCCTCCACCTGCCAATTCTTATTGAATATGTAAATGCGTCGTAAATTACGACTTTGCCATTTCTAGGGTTAATTTAGATAAATACTGTACTTTTTTACCTTGTTCAAGTTTCCATGAAAACAATACAACACACATAATAAAAATTACTTTTAACTTGCCAAACCTTTTAATACAATTCAAACACTATAAACATGAGAGACAACAACACAATAATAAACAATAACAAAAAACATATGTTTTTTTTAATTATTAATAATAATTAACCATATTGAATATAGAGGCAGGCACTGAGCTTGGCTATAAGTCCATAAAAGTCCAAGGCCGTAACATACCCCCGCCCATGAACCACTCCGGGGTTCATGACAGAAACAAAGATGAACAAACAAATTAAGTCGAACGATCCAATAGCCCCCTTTTCTGTCTTCAGTCAGTTATCAAGGGGAAGTGGAGATACCTTGGTGATTGGCCTTGAGAGAGGATCTTTAGAGGTTTGAAGGTGGACTCCTGGAACGAGTCTATTTGGACATGGCGAAGTCGAGAAGTACATTGTTTGCCATAACTCAGGGCACGTAGATCTTCTTCAAATTCTGATTGCTGTATGAATTTGCATATTTTCCATTCAGCTTCTTCAATTTCTTTTAACTTTAAATTTCCCTTGACCTTATTCACTCCCATGCAGTTATTAATAAAGCGCATCTCAAAAGTAAATACTCTTAATAGTGTCTTCATGAGGAGAATTTACCAAGCAGATCATCTGTAGTGGACTGTATGGTTACTAATATGGGAAGTGGATCTTGCTTTATTTCAGGTAACTCCTCAGGTACAATCGGAGTGAACATTGTTTTTGGCCAGGATTCTTGAGATTGCTGCAACCAGGAAGGCCCATGCCACCAAAGGTCATGACCTAAGATATAAGACGGAAGGAGACCTCAACTGGCACAGTCAGCTGGATTAGAGTTAGTAGGAACATGTGACCATGCATGTGATGGAATAAGTTCTTGTATCTGAGCAACCCTATTGGCTACATAAACCTTCAGCCGGTAAGGCGGTGTGTGGATCCATGACAGAACTACAGAAGAGTCACACCACGCCTTTATCAAGCTGATACTGCATCGTTGAGACAAAATAGAGGAGGAAAAATGGAGTAGATTAGCCAGGAGATGAGCACCACAAAGCTCAAGGCGGGGTATCGAAATTCTTTTGAGAGGAGATACTCGTGATTTAGCAATGAGCAGAAAAGTCTTTTTATTTTCATTAGGACAAACAACGCGAACATAAACAACTGCACTGTAGCCCGCTTCAGAGCCATCACAGAATCCATGGAGTTGGATATTGAGAGCATTACACAATGATACATAACGAGGTATTTTGAGGTTGTTCAAACTAGATATTTGACTAATGAACCGATGACTAATGCTTCCATTTCTCTGCAATGTGTACCGGCACTTGTTCATCCCACTGCAGACCAATTGTCCATAGTAGTTGCAGGCTTAAAGTAAAAAAAAATGGGTGGTGCTCGTGCGTAAATACACGTTTTAAATGGCTATATCTTGCCAAATTTTCACTGTACAAAAAATTTACTTACAGGAAAATTTTTGTCATAAAAAAAGCTACATTTTCGTTTTTTTAACTTTGCTTGTACCTCTAATATTTTCGGAGTTATTTTGAATGAAAGGGTAAAAAATAAAAAAATGTGAAAAATCACTTTTGACTTTAAGCCTTGATTTTTCGAAAACTATAAATTTTAAGTTGGTCAAACTTCTTGGACATATTAATCATACATATACAAAGAGAATTGCACGAGGGTAAAGATCAATTTTGATTAGGGGGGTAGTTAGGGGGTTGTTTTTACCGATTTTGTTTATAAAAAACTTGGAATTGACCTTATTTTTGTCATAACTCAGTCAATTTTGATGCTACAGACCTTTTTTTTTTTTTTACAAAGCATTATTTTTCCGGTATTTGACTTTGAATCTATCAGTCTTTGTATTTGAAAATAAAACCTAATTATGGATAGGTCGTATCTCGGTCCCTATTGGTCGTAGAAAAATTATAAAATAAGCGTTTTGTTTGTTCTTTTAATAGCTAAAACTTTGTTTTCAACAATTCTTTTGATAAAATGTATAATTTTTGAGTTATCCGCAAAAAACCGATCAAAAACATCGATTTTTTCCTCTAAAAAGTGTTACTTTCAATCGCGAATAACTTCGAGAATATTGATTTTACAAAAAAAATGTATAGAACATTTTTTGCTTAGAATCACTTTTTCAATCGATTCCTGTGGTTGAAATGTGACAAAAAATTCCCACCCCCGAGATGGGGTGGCAACCACCCCCAAGGCTTTAGCGCCCTTCGGTTCAATATAGATTTTGATCCTTGGGCTATCACCTATCTTCTGTTAAAATTTCAAGTCAATCCATGCAGGACGAAAAAATTGCGAGGTTTTACCTTTTTTTTGAGCTTCATTTCCTGGACTACTATCAGAATATAACCAAACACAGAATTCATGGCTGATGGTAGATTTTCACCAATGATGAGTTTTTCTCCGGTCATAATTTTAGGGTAGAGATCGGCTCCTAATAACATATCAACTGTACTAGGAGTGTCAAATGTTGGATCCGCAAGAACAAGATTCTTAAATCTATCCTTTACATCCTGAGGAACTTGATTGTGAGGTAAATTAGATGTTATTCGATTCAATATAACCACGGGGTGGTTATCAGTCACTTTAGTTCCATTTAAGGCAGATAAGTGAACCCTAGAAAGACCTTTACTTTTCACATGGCATGATGACAGACCATCAATTCTGTTACATTTAACAGAAGATCTTTCGACTGAAAGTAAACTCGCAGCTGTTTCAGTTATGCAAGAAATCATGGAGGCTGAATCCACAACAGCTCTGAGTACTAGTGAAATACCCATGGTTGAGGTTACTCGTACCAGAATGGTACCTAATAGTATTGTGGTGGGTCTGTCAAGGCAGCTTTTATTTTGAGAAAGTGCAACTACAGCGTTTTTTGAGGGGTCCATTGCTGGAGTAAACTTATAAGAGGACTGATTTGATTGATTTTCAATAGAATTAGACACTTTACGCTCAGGGAAGTGTAACCACGAATGGTGTTTCTTCTTACATTGATCACAGACCCTTTTGGATTTGCATTTGTTTACAGAATGAGCAGAACCTAAACAGTTGAAACAAAAATGCTTTTGTTTTACAAACTCAAATTTATATTGTGTCGACAACTCCTTGAAAACTGAGCAACCATAAATGGAGTGCCCTTCCTTGGAACAATATTTACATTTCATTTTAGGATAAGAGATAAGTACAGTGTGGTTTTCTTCATAATCTTTATCAATTTTTGAACTACTAGGTTTTGGATTAGAATGATGTGTGAGACTTGGATTTGGATAAGACGAAAGACTAGCTGCCTCCAACCGATTACATTCCTTTTCCAAAAATACTATTAGTTCTTCGGCACTAGGAAACGTCTGGGAATCTGCCCTATTATCTTCAAATCTTTTTCGCGTTTGATTGTCTTGCTTTCTCATAAGGAGAGACGATAGTATCATGTTAGGCCCCTTTTATGCACGGCGTCGGGCAACGAGCGTCGAAAGACGGTCGTAATGATAATACATTGACGTAAACGTGTCTATTTATGCACGACGCCCGACGGTCGTCGGGCGACCGTCGTCAAAAACACGACGTCGATAGTTAGAGTAAGACCGTCGGGCGCTCGTCGAAAATTTGCCTTAATAAGATTGTGGTATATGGAGCTATTTATGCACGGCGTCTTTCGACGCGTGTCGAAACGACGGTCGTCAGGCGACCGTCGGGCGCTCGCCCGACGACCGTCGTTTCGACGCTTCCTCTCCCCTCCTCACCACGTGGGTTTGTTGAGTGGGAGCAGTCCGACAGTTATTTATGTTGATGCTGTTGATGTTTACTGGAAAAGTTGAAGTTGGTTCGTGCCTGGGATGATGGTTGATATAGACACAGAACCTTTAATTGATGCAGTTAAATCGAAACCTGAACTGTGGGATTGCAGTAAGGAAGAGTATAAAGATGAATGAAAAAAGAGATGCGTGGAATTTTGTTTGTTGTCTGACTGTGCCGGAATTTTAAGGAAAAAGTGATATTTAAAAAACAAAATAGGTATGTTCACTATTATTATAATCAATGTCTGAGCCCTAAAACATATAAACTACACAGGGATCCATGACGGAGATCACTGTGAGTCCAACTGTGAGTGTGCGTGAGGTGGTGGACTGGTGGTTTCGTCCGGTCCCACGCTCGCGCGACGGTCGCCCTGCGCTCGCCTGACGACCGTCATTTCGACGCCATGCATAAAAGGGTGACATTTTCTCAGCGTCTCACGACGGTCGCCCGACGACCGTCGCATGACACCGTGCATAAAAGGGGCCTTAGATGGTTTTACCTCATGTTTCAAAGCGATAAGAGCCTGGTCACTTTCATGGAACCGCGAGATGATCGACCTTAAGTTACTAGCCATTGGGATTTGAATTGGAGGCAAATCAATTATGTTATTAACATGAAAACTAACAATTTTTCTACTATTCTCATACCTCTTTTTGAGGATTTTTCATGCTACCTCATAATTCTCTGGAGTGATCTGAAGATTTTTTACCAAGTTGAGGGGCTCGCCTTGAAGTGACAACAAAAGATACTGCATTTTTTGAGATTCATTAATGTCAGAGTTTTTATTGACTGAGGCATCAAACAAATTAAAGAAAGTTAACCATTGATCAGGAGATCCATTAAAAGGTTTTAAGGTAAGTCGAGGTAGTTTTAAATTCAATGGTGAAACATTAGACTTACTTGGAGAGACAAGCCGTGTGTTGTTACCTTGATATTGCTTTGTCAGTAGTTCAATCGATTTGTAAATCTCAGTTATATCCTCTTATATCGCCAGAACATTATCAATATTAAATTCCTCATCTTCCTCGGCCATTACTGAGTTAAGGAGTTGCTAAAGTCTGAAAAGTGGGTTTTAGCGACATTGTGGTAAAAGTTGAGCTCATTGAGCTCTGTTTGGTCAAGTCCATCGGTGATCACAACGTTTGTTATTATTTCCTCTACGTGAGTCTTAGTTTGAGTTAAACTACTTTTTAATAGAGTACTCTTCCTTTTAAAGATAGAAAACTTCATAATGAACGAAAAAATTAGTAATTATTAAATTCAAGAGATTAAAATCAATACAAAATAAAATGAAGCAACAAAAATATCAGACAAGGTGAGAGATTACAATTTCAAAAGAGAGATTTCACAAATAGAGTATGAACAAAGATATTTGAGGGTTCTTCACAAAACTTCCATAGCTTTAGTTTATCCGGTTCGTTCAGGACCATGTACTTTTTTACCTTGTTCAAGTTTCCATGAAAACAATACAACACACATAATAAAAATTACTGTTAACTTGCCAAACCTTTTAATACAATTCAAACACTATAAACATGAGAGACAACAACACAATAATAAACAATAACAAAAAACATATGTTTTTAATTATTAATAATTAACCATATTGAATATAGAGGCAGGCACTGAGCTTGGCTATAAGTCCATAAAAAGTCCAAGGCCGTAACAAATACAACTCATTTACAAAAATAAAAGCATAGAAAAAATTTTTTCCCTCTGACCACAGACTAACCTAGGAACATCATGAGGGAAGTCCAACTCCAATGACACCAGGTGCCGAGCGGGGCAGCTCTTGACATCCCAGCATTGACCAAACTCCTTCACCGACTCACACAGTGGCTCAGACATCCTCTTCTCCTCATTTATCTCTTCTATTTTCTGCATTAGGAAAGTCATAATCATACAGAAATAAAGAAAACATAGTCTTATCCAAAAGAGACATACAGTTAAGTTCAATTTATCCTGATTAATGAGGCTGAGGATAATCTGACAATGTAACAGGATATATGTTCATGTCACATAGACTACAATTGTGAACAGTACCTAAAATATTATTGCTTCAAACTGCATAAAACTACCGTACAACAGAATAGCTACAAAATATCACAGACGTTCAACATGTTAAAAATTGTATTTAATTTTATTAAGAGTTAAAAAATATAATTAAGTCTAGAAAAATCAAAGCACGTTTTATTAATAATTTCAAGTAATAAAAAACAATCCATTTAATTTCATATTAATTTCTTGAACAAGTCTTGAATCTAGAAAACAGTTCATTTTATTAAAAAAATATTTAATTGTGTTTTTTTTATTGAGTACTGTGTTTGCATCTTAAATTTGAAGGTGCTCCAGATGAAACTCATATTTTAACTGTTATTAAATTTCTTTTAACCTGATCCAGATAAGCCAAAATCTGAATAAATTATTTGGATCCGGTTAAACCGAACTATACTATTCTACCTGTAAATTAATAATATTATTAATAGTAAAATTATGTTGAGAATAGTAATAACTAGAATAAAAGGTTATAATACCTGCTGTCTTCAATCCAATGTTCTTTTAAACACGGCTAGTTTCGGGAACAATGTTCCCATTTTCAAGTGTGTATGTATTGTGTGTACTTCAAGTGTGTCTTTAGGTTATTTCATAATATGTCTTCTTTTGTAAATAAATAACATTTAACATACGATTTTGAATTTAAAATAATTGTCTGGCGAGATACAAAGTGTAAACATTTGACAATGCAGATGACCAACGGCTCGACTAGCCGAAACCTTTTTGACCTTGGGGTGGGGTAAACTGTTGATTATGTTTATTTTGCGTTCCACAAACAATACCTTCGATCCTGTCAAATGATATGTTGGACCCAAAATTTAATCTTTCATTGAGGACATTATCAGGAGACTTTTTTATCGCTCTAAATATTGATTGACTCTAAAGCGTTCATCAGGGGACCTTTCTAACATTTATGCAGGATGTGGAGATTTTCACTGCAGCTGCTCACATTGTGGTTTGTACTGATCAGATGTTCGGCAATGTTTCGGGAGGTGTTCGATGAACCTTTTGTTGAAAGACCGACCTGATTGCCCAATATATAATTTTGGACAATCGCTGCGTGTTAATTGGTAAACTCCTGACTCGTTTAGGTTATTGTTTGTGTGTATAATTTTGGTGGAGAGCTTTAAATGATTTTCTAATTTGCTTAGAGCTTAGGCTGCTAAGGTAAGGTTATGTTTGTTCAGTTCATTTTTTATTATGAAGTGTAGGTTATTGCCAAAATCTATTGAAATAAATTTTTCGTTAGGTTCCTTTGTAGGTTTACTTCGTTTTTGTTTGTTTCTCTCAATGATACAAAAACTGATGATGTTATTATTTTTTGTGAGGGTCAAATCTAAGAAATTTATAGAATTATCTTGTTCTATTTCTAAGTTAATATTTACAAAAGAAGACATATTATGAAATCACCTACATTTGAAAATGGGAACATTGTTCCTGAAACTAGTCATGTTGAAAAGAACATTGGATTGAAGACAGCAGGTATTGTAACCTAATAATCTCATCATTACTCAATCCGGAAGGCAAAATGGTTAAAATAGTAACAATGTTGGTAGTTAAAATGTTTTAAATCACTGTCATTTATGTCTGAAACTATTCAATAAATCAAATTAACAAAGCATACTATGTTTTTGTATTTATTCTTTCAATAATCACAACAGCTCTCAAGCAGGGGTGAATGTTTTGCACAATTCACCTGAAAATCTATTGATAATTATTTTTAATGGTACTATCACACATTTTCTGGATAAAAACAGCTTAACACAACTATAACCGAAAAGTTTAGTTCTTGATTTAGAATATCAACTTCTTCACTATTCGATTACCTCCAAAGTCTTCAGTATAGGTTCCGGAAGGATTGTTCCCAGTCTCTTCATAAACTCCATAACTCCCGGAACCTCAAGATCATTCTTTTCATCCAGTAAAATCACAACC